>OMKY01230834.1:0-10243 GCA_900302395.1 Bregmaceros cantori | reverse complement strand
CAAGAACATTTAGAGATGGGTAATTTTACTTTGACTCTGAGTATAATTTAAGCAAAGTAAAGATACTTTTACTCAATTACAATGTTTCAGTACTCTTCCCACCTCTGCTTATTATAGATTCTAACACATCCGTAACATAAGAGGCGGGACTAATGGCCAGTCTATCAAAAAATTGATCCAACTGTTTTTTTTATTTGTTTGTTGTTGTAAAAGTTTTTTTTTTTGCGACAAGCGCAATTTTGTCTGTTTATTGACAGTTGCTGTGACCGAAATCGCTCCCTAACCCCTAGCCCCTAGCCCCTGGATAGGGCACTGACTATATAGTCCACTCAATCTCAGCGACGAGATTTCGGACACTAGAATCGGCACTGTTAACTTACGTCACCGCTGTAGCATAGTGACGTCATTGCCTGTCGGCATTGGCCGTAGCATTCGCATGTTTTTTTTAAAATAATAAATGTATACTTTATCACAGAAAATCAATTGTACTCACATTTATAATTATTTGCCGCCGTCGGTTGCTGCTGCGTCCTGACGCCGTCCTCCATTGTTTTTGTTTTAGAGAGCGCGCGTCGTCTTCTTCTACGTTTTAATTAGTGTAATGCGTCTCGCAATGCATTATGGGTTATATTTCTCCGTCTAGTGTACATCCGATGCGCACTACATTTCGCGGTGCATTGTGGGATACTTTCAGTGCCCTATATGGGGCACATGGAGAATTCGGACACCCCTACAAAATGGCGTGCGCCCCATATAGTGCCCTATATGGGGGTTAGGGGGCGATTTCGGACACAGCCAATGTGGTTCCCAACAGTGCTTCTCAATCGAGGTAGACTTCCAGGCCAACGTACCGCTCGAGGTTTCCAAAGCGTTCCTTCCAGTTGTCGGCTCTCTTCACCTCACCGGTGTCTCTGTTGACCAGCTGGATGCCATAGAAGCCGAGCATGAGTTCGTAGGACTCCAGCAGGCGAGCCATTGCCACTTCACTCTTCTTGAACTCCTTGCAACACACCAGACGTCAAATCACCTTTTAGTAACAACTGAAGACAACGTATTGAAATTAAATCTACTCTGAGAAAATCTTTTATCCATCAGTCGGTTCTGCTCCTTATCAGAACACCAGGAGATAGATAGGAGATAGATAGATAGTAGATGTCAGTCAGTCAGTCAGTCAGCCTCTCTCTCAGTTTTGTTTTTGTAACACTTGCTGTGTCCAAAATCGTTCCCTATCCCCTACTTCCTAGCCCCCATATAGTGCACTCAACAGCAACGGCCGACATAATTCTAAAAATATAATTATAAAATTCAAAAATCCTCACAAAAAGAAAAAAGTACTTACATTTACAACTATTTGCCGTGGTTGGTCACTACTCCCGCCGTGCAATTATTAGTTTAGGTAAATAGATAAATCATCACTGGCTTAAACATTTCGGTTGCATTGGGCAGAATTATCAAAAATGTTTGCAAGCACCGTCACTGTGAGCACTTTTTCAAATGCCACATGGACAGTGACTCGGGACCGGCCAGCTAAACCTTTGAACTGAAACAGTTGGCACAGAGAACAAACTCATTTTCCAAATTGTTCACTTGGTTCCACGCTGAACAGAGGCATCGTAAAGGATCTTGCAGGAATTACAAAATTAACTTTTTAGACCATTATGAGAAGAATTTCAGACAGGGAGTATGGTTTGGGGTTGAAATGTCCGAAGATGTCGTTCTGAACCACTGACGATGCGATCACATCGATTTTAGGCTCCGGATTTTGACCTTTAAATTTCATGCACAAAAACTGACACAGGAAATAGGCTTACAGCGTTTAAACAGGACAATGGGTCAGACAAGTGTTGTTGTGTTCCAAGTGTTGTGTTTATCCATGCTGGTGGCCCCCCCCTCAAACACTTTTCAGAACTGATTCAGACAGTCGTCGGCCCGTGCCTTAACCCTGGGGTATTAACAGCCGCGGCGGTTAGGAGGGCCTTTGCAGGTTGTGAGGCCGTGGTTTCTTGATCTCTTTCTGCCCCTAGTCGTGAAGCATGGCGCTTTTGCTGGATACCCCAGGGCAAATCTTAAAATAAACCAACACACTCCTCACCTCAATCTCCTTCTTGGTGAGCTCTGAGGCCATGTAGTTTACTCCAGGCTCCCTCAAGGGAAACAACCTGGAAACAGACACAACTTTTATGATGATTAAAATGGATCACTGTGATCGAAAAGGGACGTGTGAGGTTGGCAGAAAAAGGTGGGTGGACAGGGATACCAGAACATATCAAGTCTTGCCTAAACAGAAATCGCTAAAAAAAGTTTTTTTTAAAATGTACAATAAACGCTCCCGCCCTCTCCTTCCATATAGAAGTGACTCTAGTAATATTACCACTGGATATAGGAGTGATACCACTGGATATAGGAGTGAACGATAGTAATATTACCACTGGATACAGGAGTGAGTTCTAGTAATATTACCACTGGCTATAGAAGCGAACTCTAGTAATATTACCACTGGATATAGAAGCGAACTCTAGTAATATTACCACTGGATATAGGAGCGAACGCTAGTAATATTACCAGTGGATATAGAAGCGAACTCTAGTAATATTACCACTGGATATAGAGGCGAACCCTAGTAATATTACCACTGGATATAGAAGTGAACGCTAGTAATATTACCACTGGATATAGGAGCGAACACTAGTAATATTACCACTGGATATAGGAGAGAACACTAGTAATATTACCACTGGATATAGGAGTGAACGCTAGTAATATTACCACTGGATATAGGAGCGAACGCTAGTAATATTACCACTGGATATAGGAGCGAACGCTAGTAATATTACCACTGGATATAGGAGCGAACGCTAGTAATATTACCACTGGATATAGGAGTGAACTCTTTCCAGTTTCTTGTAATCCGTCTTCCACTCCTTGTGGAAGTTTTCAATGTAGACGTCTGCCAAAGACAAAACACCAAGTTATAAAACAGTTGACATTTAACAGCCAGATCTAAGGTTGCACAAGACACAACAGGAGATGGAAAATTCTAATGATGTTAATTGAGAACATCAACAAATGGTGGAGTTTTGCAGTATTTTTTTAGCTTATTTGTAAACACTGTCTTACCTGCGCAATTCCTCAGTTTTCTGCTAGGAGGCGGTACAATCACATTTCAAATGGTTTGCCTTAAACAAACATACATTATTGTTATCTCAAGGGACACAACTGCAAAAATAATTAAAAATACAATACAATTGCTGTTCTGACTCTGCAAGTCATCACAAATGTTACCCATTGTGAGTCATCACAATGGGTATATATCCAGCTAGCCTTGAACAGAATATGTTCCATCAAAGAAAGAAGAGAAGGGTGAAACGAGGAAAGTCAGAGGATGACCACTCTGTAATTGAAGATGGAAGCAATGAGAAGAGCATTGGAACCAACGATGATCAGCATAGATGCTCAATTGTGGAAGACAGAGCCAGGGGTGATCCTACGTTCGCCGTAAATCAAGGACCATCACATCGCAGGTGATGAGAGCAACCAAAGTGAGTAAGATCTTTGGTATACGCCCTGGCCCAAAAGGAGTGGAGAGAAGAGTGGACCATAGCTGCGTATTGGATGATATAGCAAAGTTTAACCCCAGTGTGAGGACGGCAAAATGGATGTTGATGTGGAGGGAGGGCAGTCAAGTCCCAACTCGGAGTGTCATCCTAGAGTTTGATGTGCCTGTACTACCCAACCAAGTCCACATTCCAGCAGTGGGTCTTCGTGATGTTGAGCAGTTCATTCCTAAGCCCCTTAGGTGCTATAGGTGCCAAGATTATGGCCATATCTCTCGGTTTTGTGCTGGGAGGAGGAGATGTGCCGATTGTGACGAGCAGCAGAAGAAGTGCAGTAACTGTGGGGGAGATCACTGGACTGGTTCAATGGACTGTGAAGTGCATAAGATTGAGGTAGAAGTGCAGCGAGTCAAGGCCACAGAAGGGATATCTTATCCTGAGGCCCGGAGGAAAACTAGAGAGGCTGAGTTAACCAAAAGGGGAGCAGGTGCCCTTATTGACACGGGTACCCTTGCTGAAGCTGTAGATGTCCCTCTTGAAGGGACTCTGAGGAGGTCAATTCATTCTTGAGGGTTATGCTGGAGCTGTACGAGGAAGAGACCTACAAACTAGCCAGGTTGAGAATATTGTTGAGGCTCGATCTTACCCTTTGGGAGGGATAAGTGAGAAGCAGCATATGGTTGATGCTCTGATGAAGAGGGTTTCTGATCAGGCAAATGAGATTGATGAGCTGAGGACCATCATCAATGACTTGAGAGCTAGCAGCTTTGAGAAGCAAATTCAAGAGTTGATGGTTAGCCTTCAGGAGCAGAAGGCTGCCCATGAGGAGCAGATTCGGGAGCTGAAGGACCAGTTGAAGATCAACCAAGAGCAGATTGGGGAGATGAGGAAGCAGGGACAGTTGAACCATGAGGACCAGATTCAGGAGTTGAGGGAGCAGTTGCAGGCTGCCCATGAGGAGCAGACCCAGGAGCTGAAGGAGCAGTTGAAGATCAACCATGAGGAGCAGGTTGGGGAGATGAGGAAGCAGGGACAGTTGATTGTGGGGCTACAATCTGAGAACAAAACGAGGGCTATGGAAATTCGATTGATGAAGGTTGAGGATCATATGGTTCACCTTGATTTGAGTAGTCTCCTACCCGAAGGCAAGAGGAGGGACTTGCCGAAGCATATGTTTTTTTGACAGGATATAAAGGAGTGTGCTGTGACAGAGTAGATTCAAAGAAGGATGACACAAAAGACATGTAAAGAGAGAAATGAGGAAGACTCTACAGAGGCGAGGAGGAGCGGAGCGGAGGAAGAGACCAGGTGTGACAGGATATAAGGAGCGTACTGTGATTCAAAGAAGGCTGTGAAAGCAGCCTGCTCTTTAATTTTTGTAAAACCGGCGTGAATGACCTGCGAAGTCAAGTGTCGATCGCCGTTAAACGACAAGAAGAAGAAGAAGAAGAAGATGACCAGCTTAGAGAGAGCAGAGGCAGACGTATTTAGTTAGACAAGCTTATCAGACATGTTACCTATCGCTGCTGTGTTCCCAAATCGCTTGTTACTGCATCGCTGGTACATATTACATTTGTATTCATGTATTAGATCTGCAATGTGATCATTGTTCATTAATTTGTTTGAATTGCACAATCTATTTTATGTAGGGTGGCTTGCTCTAATGTGAGCCACTGCCTAATGTGGGACACAGGTTCCAGTGGCTCTGGCTCCTCCCTAAACTGATGAATGTCAGTGAAACTACGGTAAAAGCAAACTATGGTAATGTGTCCAACATTAGGCTCAACTGATCAACACTTCATTTCACTGTTCCACCTTAGACAACTGACTGTTGCACATTAGGAAGCTGCAAAAAAGGTCCCACATTAGGGCAATCCACCATAGATGTTTTTGATTGTACATAAAGTGTCTATTTCGGTTACACCTCAACGTCAATAGACGAGTTAGCGGGTATGATGCATGATTTAATAATCAGTGCAACTCGTACCATTTTCTCATTCCTTTTGGAATAACTAGAAGAAGCAGCCAGCCTATTGGTCCAGAATAACATGTGACCACTCGGTGGTCCAGTACCAGAGTTGGCATAGGCAACAATAAGGCACCGAAGTGACCTTAAGAACGGCGGGACAAAATGGCTCCAAGCAGTGTTTTGCACGTAAGCCCGTCTATAATCCGGTGGAGAACGTCAATGGTGTTCACAGTACTTGATGTCTGGAAGGCAGCACAGTGTATATTACAGTGTAATTAATTACCATCCGGCGCTGAAGGATACTGATTCAGGTAGAATCGGAGGTTGTTCATTTTGTCTTCTGAACTCTCGTCTTCTGGAAGATGCTGAGTAGACAAAAACCATAAGTCAGCTACACTTTGTAGGGCATTCTTTGAGCAGTGATCTTCCATGACTTATCTATCTATGAGCAAAGAACACAACTAACTCCATTATGTCAGTCTTCTGAGGTTTCCCCTGCTACACTAATATTGCGTATAAATGTATCGACAAGTTTTTGACCCGTTTCCGGTTTACTTCCTTAACTACCCCCGTGTATGCTCGCCATTCATCTTGCCGAGTCTTCGACTATTACTCAGCAAGTCTAACACACACACGCACGCACACAGAGCGAAGCAGCCCGCGTTGATAAACACACATGTGCCGCTGCTGGGCGCGGTCATGCACGCATAGAGAATCCAGTGGACCACATGGGTGCTTATCAACGCGGGCTGCTTCGTTGTGTGTTTGCGAGGTCTCTGTAACAAGGATGAACTTGAATATTTCTTTCATATTCCCGATACGGACAATTTCTACCACCTATCTACTTTTTGTTAGATCATGTTTAAATTGAGGTGTGTATCAACAGTGCACATTTGATGCAAGTGTCAATCTTTGTTCGTGATCATGAATTCTCAGATGCGCGTGCGTGATTGCGTGCATACTTGTGCAGGTGCGCGCAGCCGCGCCAGTCGGCACGCGAGTGAGGGAGGCCGCTCCTACCAGCTCCTCCCAAGGACGCACCGCACTGGTTGCGATGCGTTTTGGAAGCGGACTCGAATGTGATCGCTCGTCCCCAATTGCAAACCACCTTTGATTGCTCCATTTGAGAATGCACGCAATATGCATGTCACGATTACAGACTTTGGTGATAGGATTACTTACAGCAAAGTTATCCAATTTATGATTAGTGTCAATCGCTAGTAGCGATCGATAACATGAATGAAAAGGGATTAATTCTTTATCCACAGGAATACATTTTCATTTGTACTTCATACATACATATACAAATCCACCAACTAACCAACTGGAGCTAAGCAATCAATTGTAAATGGTTCGGAACCTCCCGGTTATTTAATCATAGGGGCTTTAACTAATCAAAAATTGCATCACAAGTTAACGATAATCATATAATCACATGACACAATGCACACAAGCTTGGGATGTGACTTAGGACATGAGTGTAGATTGTGCTATTCGAATAGTCAACAGATATTTATTGAGACTTACGGGATAACCTCGCCGGTAGTTGGCCATGTCCATCGCTGCTTTCATGTTGCGGGAGGTGTGCGGCCAAGACTGCAAACGTAGACAAAGAGAGAGATCTTCAATTGCGCACCACCTAATCTGGCATTTTTTTCTGGGTGCAAGCACCATTTTTCATTCTTTATTTTATATTAAGATACTTTATTTCAGCACACCTACATGTATGTGTACACTGTACAGTAGGGCTGTGAAAAAAAAAAATCGATTTTAAATCGAAATTGGATTATTTAGTTCAGAGGATTATTGAAAAACTGAAATTGTCAAATCGGATTTCCTTTTTAACATTGCTAATAATGATTTTACTGGTCTGTTTTCAAGTTATATGGGTAAATAAAATGTATATAAATTGATAATTGTATTATTCCTAAGCCAAAGGTTGAGGTGTTTCTAGTTAATTCCAAAAATGGACACCATTTGCAAAGTTTAAAAAGTCCTTTTTCTACAAGAAATCAAGAACAAATCGAAAATTTCAATTTCAAAGACACAAATCAGGATTTTATTTTTTGGCAAAATCGTACAGCCCTACGGTACAGTATAATGCGGTTCTTCCTCCGCATTTAACCGATCCGGGGTCCAACTCCAGAATCTGAGCCAGTGCTTTGGCCAGGGGCACTGACTGGATCAGGTTAACTACCAACCTCATCCAGTCCACCACCAACTTGTTATGGGTGGTGGGGGAAACTGGAGTGCCCGGAGGAAGCCCACGCAGACACAGGGAGAACATGTAAACTCCACACAGAAAGGACCTGTCCAGGTTGTGATTCGAACCTAGGACCTTCTAGCTGTGAGGCAGCAATGCTAACCACGAGAGATAGGTTAAATCGGAAACTGGGATGAAGAATCGGGAGGAGACATTGCAGAAAAGCCGGGGAGGGTATGCAAACCCGCGGGGCTCTTGCTGTGGCCTGCGGCACTCACATCTTTAAAGATGAATCGATTTGGAATCAAAATCAAATTATTTTGTTTCAAGTATGAGGATTAAAAATAAAATAAAATCAGATTTTGTTAATTTTAGTACATTATTATAGCAGCACAATTGACAATTGTGATTTTTCTGGCTTGGAGATACATTTTATGGGTATAAAATATGAAAAAAAGGATACAAATAATAATAATTTTATTTGATTTAAAACTGAAACATTTTAATCAGGACATTATTTTTATGCAAAATCATACGCTAGGGCCACAACTAACTTAATGTAACTAAATTATTTTAGTAGTTGATGAGTTGCCGATTAATTGACTAATTGGTTTGGTATTTTCTCTTTTAAAAATAAAAACAGCAACAATTGAGATGAATCTTGCCAACTTGAAACATAGTAAAATTGGGCTCTTCCTAACCAACAATTGTTCCTGATAAGTTACCTACTCTGACACAAACGTATAATTAATTTACTCCAATATCTTCCATCAGTTATGTACATGTAATCTGTATTTAAATTTAAAATATTAATTAATAATTTAATATCAAATTTAAGTGAACCAGTAGAGGGCACAGCACAAAATTGTCGACAATAACAATGATTATATAACAATTCCTACAGTTAAATAACAATTCCTTGCAATTTAATGAGATACCGATTAATCGAATACTATGTATGGGGCTGGCATGGAGCAGCAATCTAAACCGCTGCACCACAGGGCCAGCCAAGGCAAGACTTTTAAAGTGCCATTTGAAATTAAATTTAAGACCAACGCAAATTTAAGAAAAAGCAACATTTAAAAAATGGAAAAAGGAAAAAAAACTGTTGAAATTGTTGTGGACAATGTTACCGACATGTTTATTTGAACATAAAACAGGACTTTCAGGTGTAGTGTAAAACTTTCATTTGGAAAAATACTTTTGAAACACTTTCCACACAACATTTTTTACAGAAGTAGCTTAGAGAGTAGCGGGTAGAGCGCACGTCCCCCAGACTAGGGATGCACTGATACAGTTTTTTATGAAAACCGATACGAGTACAATAAATTTCAATACTCGCCGATACCGAGTACTACCGATACACGATGATAATCGATGATAATCGATTATTGAAATAATCGCCATCGATTAATTTGGCTGCCATTAATTGTTTCATGGTTTGGCCTATACTCTGCTCAAACGTGTTGAATATGTGTTGTTCCCAATGTCATTTTTCCAGTGTCAAGGCCCCATATATGTTATAATTTAGCCTGTAAGAGTAGGCTCTTTGAGGTTATTACTATAAAATGGAGATAGAGAAACAGCAAAAAGTGTGTAATATTAACATTGCAAACTTTAACTACATTTTTAACGTTTCATAAATCAAAATTAATGCTAATAATTGTTCCGATTTTAAAGGAAAAAAAATGAACCGATTAATCGCCAGTAAAAATGGCTGATTAATCGATTTATCAAAAATAATGGTTAGTTGCAGCCCTATATCAATCCACAGGGTATCTTCACGATTGCAGTTGCAACATAAAATGTTCTAGAGGCTCTACAATAAATTACAATGCAAACCTGCGCCGAACCGCTAAAACCTAACCCCTAAGCATGACCCCTAAACCTAGTCTCACCTAAAATGTATGCCATCCGGTCGGAGAATTAAGTTTTCCATTGTCAACAAACACTACGGCGTACGGCACATTGGTATTCGCGCGTGAACAAACATAACATGATAACACTGTTTGCACACGGTTCTGTGCCTCACGCAAACACCATGCACGATAGTTGTAAACAATTGCACGTGTCTACGGAAAACCTATTCTATCACCTGGACAGTTCGAAGCGGCCGTTTGGCGCAGTGTGCGTGTGTGTGTGCGCATGAGCGTGCGCCGGATCTCGGAAAAGATAAGACAATGAGTGGTGCACGGGGGAGACACACACATACACAAAGCTTTGGTGCGGTTGTATTCACACACCCCACATACGTAAGCAACTCCATGTGTATGTGCTTCAATAATTCGCTGATTAAACAAAAATTCAACCTTTGATTCAACTAGTAGAGGAACAGTTGGATAATAGCAGCCGTTCGGCGCGGTAAACTGATCTCTTCTGTGTCTGTGTGTGAAGGTAAAAGTAAATTTACCTTATTTAGTCACATAAACACACATGCACATATAACTATATACATATATACAAAATTCCTGGCGGCGCCCCTGTATATATATATATAATTATATGTATATAATTATT
>OMKY01230832.1:0-15961 GCA_900302395.1 Bregmaceros cantori | reverse complement strand
CAAAGCACATATGCTGCCCGTTGGCTGCCCACCACCCACTTTCAGCTCCCCTGCATGCTTTATAGTGTTCCCACTTCTGGGTTCTAATTTGTTTATAGTGTTCCCACTCCTGGGTTCTAATTGGTTTATAGTGTTCCCACTTCTGGGTTCTAATTTGTTTATAGTGTTCCCACTCCTGGGTTCTAATTGGTTTATAGTGTTCCCACTTCTGGGTTCTAATTTGTTTATAGTGTTCCCACTCCTGGGTTCTAATTGGTTTATAGTGTTCCCACTTCTGGGTTCTAATTGGTTTATAGTGTTCCCACTCCTGAGTTCTAATTGGTTTATAGTGTTCCCACTCCTGGATTCTAATTGGTTTATAGTGTTCCCACTCCTGGGTTCTAATTTGTTTATAGTGTTCCCACTCCTGGGTTCTAATTCCTTTATATAGTGTTCCCACTCCTGGGTTCTAATTGGTTTATAGTGTTCCCACTCCTGGGTTCTAATTGGTTTATAGTGTTCCCACTCCTGGGTTCTAATTGGTTTATAGTGTTCCCACTCCTTGGTTCTAATTGGTTTATAGTGTTCCCACTCCTTGGTTCTAATTGGCTTATAGTGTTCCCACTCCTGGGTTCTAATTGGTATAGCCTCCTGTGGACAGGTGTTAGAAACCAGGAAAGTAAGCTGCCTTCACTCAACCAGACTACAACAACGTTTTTGGGCCCAAAACGGCAAAAAAAGTAAAACACCTTCCAAAGTGAATCAGTTTCGTTTTTATAGCCGTTTCGTTCTGCCCACCTAGACAAGCCAGGTGAGAAGAACGCCAGCGAGAGGTGGGGCTGCGGGGTGTGGGGGGTCAGGGATGCGGCTCATCGCTTCTTCGTCCTCCCTCTCTCTCTGCGTGATCTTCTGGACAATAAACTTAACTGGAAAGCACTTGTGAAACATATCTGTGGGAAATTATCTAAATCAATCTCCATAATGAACAGAGCTAAAGACCTGCTAAATAAACCCACGTTATACACACTTAACTGCTCATTTATTCTTCCATATTTGGATTACTGCATAGAAATATGGGGTCACTCATATAACCCCAACACACTTCCAGTATATAGACAGAAAAGAACAATAAGAATTGCAAACAAGGCCGGCTACAGAGACCACACAAATCAATATTTTGTCAAACTCAAAACGTTGAAATTCTACGACCTGGTAGACTACAAAACTTTACAATTCATGTACAAGGCACATAAAAACATTCTTCTGGCTGGAATTCAGGGGTTTTTCCAAATCAAGGCAGACTGAACACCTGTTGAGGGGATTACATTTTTGCAGTAAACCACAAGTTAGAACAGATCTTAAACTTCACTGCCTGTCTTGCAAAGGCGTGTCTTTATGGAATGCTGCTAGTGCCCACCTATGTCTGATGCTCAATAAATCAATCAATCAATCAAAAAAAAACACTATGCCCTATATAGGACACATGGTGCACTTTTTGTCGGGGTGTCCGAAAAAAGTAGTGCACACAAAATATCCCACAATGCACCGCGAAAGGTCATCATCAATGTTCCCTAGAACAAGCGACATAAGCCTTAATGCATTGCAATACAACCCATAATGTATAGCAAGATAACCCATAATGCATTGCGGAAATGCATAGGTGGCGGCCGGTGAAGAGTGCAGCGGGAGCTAGTCCAGGTCCTTTCTGTGTGGAGGTCGGATGTATGCGGAGTGTCTGTACATGTATGCGTAGTGACTGTACATGTATGCGTAGTGACTGTACATGTATGCATAGTGACTGTACATGTATGCGTAGTGACTGTACATGTATGGATGTGTGACTAAATAAAAGTTAAACAAGAAAATACCTTTAATGTTTTTTTTCCAGCCCATTCAGGTTGTTTTTTTCCTCAAGCTTTATTTCTTAGGGTTAGCGGAAACAGGTGAAGATGAGGGACAGACATGCGGGAAATACGTCGGTGGCACGATTCGAACCACCGACTCACCGCGCCATTGAGGCATATGTGTGCTTTCCAGCGCTCTGCCTAACCAACTGAGCTACTGGGTAGCAAAAAAAAAAAAAGTACCTTTACTAGAGGTGCACCGATCTGATCCTCAGATCGGGAGCAAAAAAACGTGATCGGTGCCTTTACTATAAACTGAGTGGTCCCACGGTATGAGCGTGTTGGTGTACGTACCCCGGCCAGCCCTCAAACGTGGAGACAGCAAACAGAGCCATCATGCCTTGCAACACGTCGTCAAAGTTGAAGTCGCTGTTCTCCCACCGCCGCGGCTGCCGCTCTGGTTTCCCTACATCGCCGTCCTTGTACTGGATATACCAGCCACTGCTCACACACGCACATACACAAACACGCACATACAAGCACAACCAACCACACACACACACACACACACACACACACACACACACACACACACACAAAGAGTCTAGATCACGGCTGTGCAACATGTTGATTTATTTTTATCAGTTATTTTTTGTCGCAAGCGCCATTTACGGTGGTCGGCGAGGGGAGGAGAACTCGCGATGCTGCCCATGCCTGTGAACTAAGTCATAGGCACAAAACATGTACTGGGTTTGGGTGTCTTAACATTTTTGACTTGCAAGCCACAATGAGTTCTAATATTTGATTTGAGCGCCTATTTGGACGTGCATGGTAATTCAAACAAGGGCTTTGAACCGGTTCAAGGAACAAAAACGAAGACCGGGAACTTTTTGTATTTTCCAGGGAACAGAAACAGAACCGGAAACGTTATTTTTTATGTTCTGGAACAGGAACACTTAATAACACAAAATAATGGTAAGCGGTTAATACCGGTTTCATTTTGTTCCTCAAAAGGAGTGCACTTTGGGATAACTTCAAAAATAAAACGAGTATTTATACAATCTACATTGCAGTAGTGAAGTATGAATTGTTGCGGGACTCTCTGAAGTGTGTGGTTGTGGGTTCACAACGCAACGAGGCGTTGGCTATAGACCGCAGCGACATATATTATATAGCATTAAACAGCTGTCAGGAACTAAATTAACATTTCCGGGAACAACATTTTTTGTTCTAACCGGTTTGGGAACGTCAATTTATTAGTGGAACTCATAACCGGAAACGTTATGATTTCGTTTCTGTTCGGAACAAACTGATTGAGAAAAAAATATTGGTTCAAAGCCCTGATTCAAACCCGGTTTGAAATGTATTAAAACAGACACAATTGGAGGTGCAATGTTACTCATATAGATTTGATCAGAATATCAGTGTATTGGGGTATAGGGCTGTTGCACAGTGACATCGCGGCTTGGCAGCCGCAGACATTATGGTGGTATCATCGCGGTCAAAAGAATAGGCAGAGAGCGATGTTTGCATGACATTGTCTGTTTAAAAATATTCTATTATTGATTTACCCATGGTAATATGCTATCAATCACCAGCAGATGGCAGACTAACTACGTCCATTGTATTTGCCCATGCATAACGGATGTGACATGGTAAGGTATAGCACTTCACCGTACGTGATGCCACCAAAATGTCTGCCGCCGCCGTTACGTGCAACAGCCCTATTGCAGGGGAAAGGTTGAAAAAAGGAGCTAAACGATGAATAAAGTAAGCAGGCTGACAATTACAATTTGACGGACGTCGTACACATTTATTGCCATTATCCTACCACAGCAACGACAATATCCATCAATCTATCCATCTAGCTATAAAGGAACACTCTATTGGTCTATCTATCTTTCTATCTTTCTATCTATCTATATTTCTATCTTTTTATCCATATTGCCAGCTTGAGGGTTCATTACAAGTCTTCCATCCACACAGTAAAAGGTCAGTGTCTAGGCAGCATGCGAATCACATCCTCAACCTTTCCTCCAGGTGTGCTCTCGTCCTGCGCTCCGTCCGCTTCCAACCGTGTGTGAATTGTTCTGCCATGAATCGACTTGAAATCAAAATCTCATTGCTTTGTTCAGAGGATTCATAGAGGAGAACAATTGGCTGAGGAATTTAATGGCAAAATGGAGAATATTGAAATAATATGTAGTCATGGGATAACATGGAAAATCCACAGAGAAATGAACACTTTACCAGTTCCCCAACTAGCCTAGACTAGACCACCATCTCACTGGTTTTACTGCTAATGATCTGCACTCAAGATCTATACGTTCAGTGAGACTATGGCTGTGTCCGAAATCGCCCCCTAACCCCCATATAGGGCACTATATGGGGCGCACCCCATTTTGTAGGGGTGTCCGAATTCTCCATGTGCCCCATATAGGGCACTGAAAGTATCCTACAATGCACCGTGAAATGTGAGCATAAGATGTACCCTAGACGGAGAAATATAACCCATAATGCATTGTGAGACGCATGACACTAATTAAAACATAGAAGAAGACGACGCTCGCTCCAAAACAAAAACAATGGCGGACGGCATCAGGACGCAGCAGCAACCGACGGCGGCAAATAATTATAAATGTGAGTACAATTGATTTTCTGTGATAAAGTATACATTTATTATTTAAAAAAAAGCATGCGAATGCTACGGCCAATGCCGACAGGCAATGACGTCACTATGCGTCACTATGTGGACTATATAGTCCACTCAATCTCGCTGAGATTGAGTGGACTATATAGTCAGTGCCCTATCCAGGGGCTAGGCGTTAGGGAGCGATTTCGGACACAGCCTATGTTCCTCTATTTTATTATATTTCTATTTTGTACACAAGGAGTACGATTTTGGAGTCCCTCTTCGTTCTTACTTTAATTTTAATTGATTAAACAGCGGTGTTCTTTGCAGATGGAATAAAGTATTGTAACTTCCTGTTTTTTAATGTTATTCATTAAAGTGAACTGCACAAATTACCGATCCCATCTGGAGAGATGACAACTTCTATTAATGATGCACACCAAGAATGAAGGAAAAAAAGGTTGGATAGCATCTAGAATCAACTTTTTGACTTGTGGGCAATGGGTTCTGAAATTTGTGGGCCACAGTTTGCCCCTGTCTCATCTAGAATCTTGGTCTCCAAAGCTCTCGAAGCACGGGATTAGACAAAGACAGGGGTGCCGATTTCCCAGAATTTTAGTCACACATTAATTATGACTTATATAATGTCATGAAAATGAAAAGAGATTACGTTTCGAAGCAAAGAAACATGACAAAATCACAATTCTCATTAAAAAAAAAAGAAATGGTGAAACAAAAGAAGATAAAAGGTGGATTGTGCTAATGTGGGTCACTGCCTAATGCGGGACACCTAATCACCAGTGGCTCTGACTCCTCCCTAAACTAATGACAGTGAGTGAAACTATGGAAAAGACAAACTATGGTAACATGTCTAACATTAAGTTCAATTGTTCAACATTACATTTCACTCCCTCACATTATCCAACTGACTGTCCCACATTGGTAATTAGCAAAAAATGGCTCACATTAGGGTAATCGACCCTAAATACTCTCATTAGGCGTGGAAGGTCAGCTGTTAAAAGGAGTGATATGAATAATATGAATTGTAATGTTGCAGCCATAAATGCTCTCACCTGCACTCAGCATTAGTTTGTTTGGATGTATCGGTGCAGAAGAAGAACTTGCCCTGGTTGACATGGAAAAGAAGACGACAGATATTACATATTAATATTCAGTAGTATAGTTAATATTCATTAGTATAACATTTTAACCACCAACTTCATGCACGTGACCAGCACCTAATTTGATTTTTTTTTGATTCTTAGATTAAACACGTCTTATTGGAAAACTATTTTGGCTGTTGTGGCAACTATTTTTCTGAACGATATACATGATATCTTTTAATTTTAACTGGCCAATGTTTTTCTCGGCTAAGGGCGTATTCAAAGCAATGTGTTTATCCCGGGTACAGCCGAGATGGAACTTGTTTCCGGTTGATATGAATGCGCCAAGCGCGTCCGAGTCTGCGGTAAATCATCCGAGACGGGCCGTGCTCAACTAGGTAGTCTGATCCGGGATTGAACCCGCAGAAAAGTCTGAACCGTTTCGCACAGATGAAGAGCAGGATGTTTGTGCCATGTCGTGAGCGCGTCAACGGCATTGACGCGTCAACTCTCTCTTTCCCCTCTCCACCTCGCTTTCTCTGTCATTATTCAATTATTATCATAATCAATATTTTATTATGGTACTTTCTCTTCTTTTTGATATTTTAACTGCGTTCCGGAGCGAACGAGCCACACGCACACACGCACACACGCACACACACAGACACACACACAGACCGAAAGGCTGGTCCTTCTCCCGCTTCGTGAGTGGCTAATAGTCATCATCATTATTCATTCATCAGCGAGCGATTGCAGAAAACACGTGTAGCTGTTGACAAATTTATCTTAGGTGTTAAACACTGGTTTGAATACGACCACGACAAATCAACCAGCGACACCCGCGGGAAACAACCCGCGCTGCATCCAGGAAGCAACCCGCGACAAATTCAAAATGCAGTTTGAATACACCCTAAGACATTGATTGTCATTGATATGAAGTTATTTTATGTCGTTTTGTATGCATCACCATATTAATGTGTAATCTAGCCATCTGTTTGTTTGAATCCTAGCATTTCGAGACGCATTAAAATGACCAAAACTACGAACATGGCGTTGGTGGGAGTCAATAGCTACAGACCACGGCAAATAATTATAAATGTAAGTACGTTTGACTTTTTTGATGATTGTTGAAATTTTATAATACTTTTGATCCCGTCGAATAGAGTCCGAAATCTCGGTCGTTGCTGTTGAGTGCGCTATAAGTGAGTGCAGTGATATTTGACCTTTATTCGTCAGTGGAAGCTGAAATATGTTTTGTAACCCATCAGCCGTTGTGTGACATAGAAGAAATAGAAATACAATAACATACATCAACAAAAAACAAAAAGCAAAAGTGAGAGAGTAGGGGTTAGGGGACAGGGAACGATTCCGGACAGAGCCTACGACTTTTCCAGGGTTTCCTGTCTGTTGGAACCTTCTCAGTCACCCGTGGCACTGCTGTTGCTGTCTTGTTGAGTAATGACCCACCGATCCACTTCGACACTCTCTGAAGGACACTCTCCACCTCACCTTGAACAGCTGTACGCCGATGCACGCGAACATGAACTGCAGCAGAGAGGTGACGATGACGATGTTTCCGATGGTGCGAATCGCCACAAACACGCACTGCACCACGTGCTGTAGAACACAACACACATACCCACAGAACTCAGTACTGCACATAATAATGACCAAGAGAGAACATGTATAGAATTTTGGTGTCTACTGAGCTACTAGGATGAACACGGCACCATATCTCACAAATCACCTCTTTACATAATTAAACCGAAATAACTCTCCAAACTGCTCAGAGGAAACCCGTGCAGAAACGGGGAGAACAGGTAAATTCCACACAGAAATGACCTATAATTTTGAATGGTATTTCAAACAGTAGCGGTCGAGTAACAACGAGTCAGTGCTCGTATCAGTGCAGTTCACCACTCAAAATCCCTAGGTTAGTAAACAGAACCAGAATTAATCCATGTATACGGGGCACCCGACTCCATTAAAGAGTGTTCAGGGTATGGGTGGTCAGCGAAGGATAGTGTGGTTAAATCAAGACATTTTGTGTGTTGTGTGACCTCTCGAAAAACTTTGGGAGTGGTTAGGAATAAAGAAGTCTGAGCTACTCAGCTAAAAGTATCCAACCCAGAGAGCAGTGCATGTTGCATTTTGTCTGTTTATTTTTTCTCAGACTGAACAACTGGAAACATAAAACATTCATGCACAATTGAACGCGCCACTGCTCCATGAAGACTATACCACTGTGCATCCTTCAGTACATTCTGTGCACATATTTGAGCATCCCCTGACTTCATTGTGGCTAAAACAATTTAAAACATCAATAGATTAATAAAAGCGATGAAATCAATGTTTCAGGGAAATAATCTGTGTTGATGAAGCACATCGTCATAATGAATGGTGCACCACATACTGACCCACTTCACAGCACCTACTGTATTTTCAATCACATCTGATACAAAATGAGTATTGGCTGGTGATGGGTCTAGAGACCACAGTATAACAAATCAGGATTAAAAACCAGATGAATTGCATAGATGAGCTCTGCAACAAACCTTAATGAGCAGAGAGTTATATTATTATATAAAAGCGATTGAGGCAGGAGCCAACATAACATTTTTATCTTTTACTCATACCTGCACTTTTGGCAATGCTGACCTCCATGCTCCAACTGTCAAACCCATAGTCAATCACTGATTTCTGCTGTAGGCTAAATTCAAGAATTTATTTTCATAACGGTGGCCTTGGTTACGGCATGCATTACTGAAATGTGATGGCAACACCGCCCCCCCTCCATTACAGCAGAAGGTTATACAATCACCTTTTGAGTAACAATCGCATAGCTTCCTCAAGGCGGAAAAAAAACAAAGATATGGCTGAATGGCCGTGTTAAAACATATCTACGTAACCATGAATGAATGAATGCGGCTCTGTGTTAATGAAGCGTGTCGTCATAATGGATGGTGCAAATGAACTGCCTCGCAGCGGTTACTCAATGCGCACATCAATTCATAATGAAGGTTCACTATGACTGGTGCACTAGTAGTAGAGGGAAATATCTCTGATCAACTGTACATTTGCATAAAAACATGTTTTTATGCAAATACGTCACATATCAAATTTCCAACATTGGCAAAATAATTTCCGAGGGAATGTGCGCACATGTATGTGTGTGTGTGTGTGTGTGTGTGTGCCTCTGTGTATGTATGCACGCATGCTTGCTTATTAATAGGTTGGGGAGATTGTGAGTCATATTATTCATTGTATTTTTGTTGTGTTGCTGTGAGAGACTTTGAATTGCCCTGCCTAAAAGGTGCTATAAAAACAAAGTTTGATTTGATGTGTATGTTTACCTTCAGGCCTTTGGCTCTGTTGATGGCTCTCAGCGGTCTGAGAACCCGAAGAACCCTCAAAATCTTCACAACATTGATAGCACTGGACCTAGAAACACATTAAAATGATTTTAATTGGAACACAGATAGCATTGGTTTGATCATCTGTGTATTTAAACAAAAGCTAAAAGCAACATGAAGTGATAGCTTTTTCCAAATGTGACGACCATTATGTTACTGATTATGAATGACTGAATGTACAACACTATAGTGAATAAATAGTCCTTTACATACAAGTTTGTAATCTAGTTTACAGTTAACTGAAAGTATTCCACACATTACCTTTGTGCTTTGATAATGTTACAAATTACAATGTATCATGATTAACATGAAATAACGTGCCTAGACACACTTGTCCATGCTGGCAAGCCAGAACAAATTAATCGTCCACGCATCCTACAAGAGTAGAACAATCATTTGGTCGGGATTAAGCAGGCTTGAAAAATATGTAAAAAAAAAAAAAAAGGGTCAATCAAATGAAGTTACCACATCACGGCGCAGTAGGCATGACACGCGACATGCAGGCCCACGTTTCAATTCAAACAAGGCCCGCCTTATCAGCATGCTGATTGAACAGCCAGAATTTGGGAGACAATCTGATTTGTCTGCCTGGTTGGCCCAAACCCACCGGATTGTCCCGTTGCATGCGATCTGTGGACAATTCGTTGGTTCTGGCCTGCCAGGCTATGTCCGTGCCCCATGGAAGTGTTGCTTATAAAATAGAACGTGTGTCGGTGTGTCGCTCACTGTATCCCAGATGAGATGAGTGATACGCTGACCACCACCAGATCAAGGATGTTGAAATAGTTCCGGCAGAAGGAACCCTTGTGCAGGAAGGCACCGTAGGCTGTCATCTGGAGGGGAAGACGACACAACAGCTGATGGAAAACATGGAGTTCCCAGAATCCTCACCGGCGTTGTTGCCACGGCTACTTCTAGAAACTATTCTAACATGGAAAACACATCTATTTCCTAATATTAGTCTTGAGAATGTGAGGTTCTCTCTGTATGGCTCTCTTGCCTCTATTCTATTGAAAATCTACAAGTAAAAAAAAATAAAAAAATACTGATAAAAGTACAGATAAATCTACTTAAATACAGTAACAAAGTGTTTGGTCTTTTTTTCTGGCCTCATCTGCGTTTTTCATCTCTCAATTCTTCAATGAGAAAAGTAGATACTATACCTTGAGAATGATCTCGATGGTGAAGAGTCCAGTGAAGACGTAGTCAGCGTAGCCCAGAATCTGTCATAACATGATGACTGGTTGGCATTGAATCACTTAGCACAAGAATATATCCCACACATTTCGTATATGTGATGACTTTTCTGGTGAACTATTATAGAGTTCCTCCAATAGTTGCAAGGTGACGTCACGTCACAATGGCGGCAGACATTTTGGAGGTAGCAGCGCGGTCAGACAAACACGCAGAGAGCATTTAAAAGTCTTTCATTGTTTATTTATCCAAGGTGATGTGCTATAAATCACCAGATGGCATCCTAACTACGTCCATTGTATTTACCCCAATATATGGACGAGGGGTGGTAAGATATACCACTTAACCGTACATATACGTGCTGCCTCCAAAATGTCTGCCGCCACCAAGCCGTGACGTCACCGTGCAACAGCCCTATTAGGGTCCAGCCAGACACTGATTTAATTTAAATTGATGACGTAGTATCATCCTGGGCCTTCAGGTGGCGACAACTTGTATTTTGTTGGCAGGGTCAGTCACATGCTGTGTACCTCATTTCTCTTGGAGTAACTCTGTACGGGATCTTCAGCAGCCAAACTGATGCTGCTCAGCAGAATGAAGAACAGGATGAGGTTGGTGAACACATTGTGGTTCACGATGCGATGACATAATACTCTGAACCTGAACACAGACACACACACACACACACACACATAGACGCACACATACACACAGACACACATACACAGACACACACAGAGCGATTGCAGTGGTAATGTCTATTGTAATTATCTCGATAATGAACGAGTGTCTTCTGAAGCTCATCTTGAGTCACTTCGTGGTGGCAGCCAGCCAAACAAATCTATCTCGGCCTCGCGTTCCCCCGGTGACCCGAGCCAGAGAGACGGAGTGAAGGAGAGAAAGAGGCAGACAGAGAAAGAAAGAGAAAGGATGGTGCGATCAGGGAAAAGGAGGCAGAGAGTCAGAGGAACAGAGAGATGGACTAGAACTGTCAATACAAAATGTGACATGAAGACAATTTAAATAATTTAAAGAATGACGGGCCACACACACACTGCTGGTATGTGCGTCCCGTGGAGAGCACCCCTATCTCATATCTCGCATGTCTCCGTAGGTACAAAGAGCGCCACGGGTGGGTGAAGATGTAGGGTGGATTCCCCTAATGTGGGCCATTGCTTAACATGGGACACCTAAGCTGGCTCTGGCTTCTCCTTAAACTAATGCATGTCAGTGAAAATATGGTAAAAGCAAACTATGGTAATGTGTCAACATTAACTGTTGAACACTACACTTCACTCTCCATCATTAGGCAACTGAAATCCCAAATTATGAAGTTGCAAAAAATGTCCCACATTAGGGCAATACACCCTATAGTGTATGCAGTTTTTGAGTCAGTGTATTACTTGTTGGTGTCGGTGAATATGAAGAAGGCACGGGCCTCAGGCATGGGGATCGCTTTCTCCTTCATCTGCGTGTCAGAAAGAGGGCGTGGCCTCGGCCCCACGGGCATCTCCGGCTCATCTTCGTCCTCCTCGTCTTCCTCATCACCAACTAATTAGCCAAAACAAGAAAAATTGGTTAGCCACAACACCAGGGGAGCATACGGTAACCAGCAATTTTTGTGGTTTTAAACACATGTTGAAACATGTGGTTTTAAACACTGTGCATTTGCAATTTTTTCCAACTAAATATGACATCTATGGTGAGATCCTTCCAGTGTCCAGTGTCATCAGGACAAGGAGAGTGTAATTTGCGTTGTCATTGTTTTATTGCGGCCAAGTTCATTTCCTCGCTCATTCTATGGAAATCAACACACATTAATCACAGACACCAATTTAAAGATACATGACCTGAAAATGGCGATGCTGGACCATAAATGTTGGAGAGAGATTGTATAATCGTCTCGACTGCGGCCGAACAATGATGAGGATGATAATGATGCATATTTGCCGTTTGGTAAATCTTTTGGTAAAATCGAAAGTAATAGGCTGATTCCATTAAAATAGTTTCTATAGTACGGTCCAGACTCTCCAGGTGGTATTTGTAGGACAGGGCGGCAAATCAGTAAACTTTCAAACCAAAATATGGTCCGGCAGACCACATTCAGTTCCCGGTCTGCAGGTTTGAGACCTCTGATCTAGACCATCGCACCTTTGGTGATGTAGTCGTTGACAGGATACGGGTTCTTCTCCTCCGTCTCATCTCCAATGTATTCGTCCATGTTGATCTGACAAAAGCAAAAACAAATTTCAACTTAAAAGTGTAGAGACAGCCTCAACTTTTCAAAGCGATAAAGATCCTTTTTCCAGGCCACCAGAGAGGGAGCATGGGGGTCTTTCCATCTAAGGAGAATGTGATGTCAACACTAGAAGAGTAGCAGCGGAGGGCTTCGAGCGGGCAGCGTGAGTACCTTAGTAGTGATGTTGGTCTCTCCGTCAGCCGTGATGGATTTGAGCTCAATCTTCTCTTTCTTCTCTTCTTCCAGTGGAGGCTTTTCGTTCCCACGACGTTTCTCTGGACTGGCCGTTCTGTACAAAATAGGGTTAATGGATAGTCATTTTAACATATCATTTTAGCGTTTTAACATGCATGCAAAACATTTCTCGCATAGGTGCAAAAATTGGTGCTCATTTCTTTACGCTGCACATTAGCTATGATAAAAAGTCTTGAACTAATGCTCTCATCATATAGTTTGGGATTTGGGAGGCAACCTTTATTTATTTATTTTTAAGCGACTGCTACTGAACGCTATTGAATTCAGGACATCATTCCCAATAGTGTATCAATGTGTGTGTGTGTGTGTATGTGTGTGTATGTGGGTGTGTGTTACTTTTTTGCATTTGTTGCACTAGTGTTGCACAGTTGTTGAGTCCTGTGTACGTTATTTTTGTTTTTGCTAATGTGGTTCCCGCTGTGCCAGGCACTGTGTGCCCACGCCCGGTACGATGCCTGGATCTGCATCTGTTTGTGGGGCCGGTGTTTGCCTAAAATACACGAGTCAAACCCATATTTGTGCATTAGCCTGGCGCCGGGTCTGGATCGAACAGACAAGAGCCAATCACGCCGTGTGATGCAATCAATAGCGCTGGCAGGTAGCAATGTGCGATGTAATTAGATCACTATTTGTGGACACAATAAATGCTGTTTATTCTATGGGACAGGCGACCACCCAGATAAAAACACAGCCAGATAAGCAGAGTTTGTTATATTGGAACTATTAAAAATAGTTTTAACAATTTTCTCCTTATCGCTGTGAAGTTTGCTTTCATGAACAGCGATAACTATTTAGGTTAGTGTGTTCAATAGTGTTCTTATACAAAGTTACATCATCATCTTTTTTACCCGACCTAGTTTAACCCCAAACTGCAGGTCCCATTGCTATGCTTGGTTAATAAAAAGCACATATTACTCCTTTATAGCATGCAAAGTGTATATACTTTGTGGCTTCTACCATTTGGAGTCCAATGAACATTAGGTATTTTTGTATTGTTATTACTCATTAAAAAGGTGCTGTTGAATAACAGTGGTATGAAACCCACCACTAAACTATTTTGAAATAATCTCACATGATACGATACCATTCTACGAGGGGAGGAGAACCCCCAGCACTGCAGACAGACAACAGACACAGCTCCGTTAACATGAATGGGGCACGTTAGGTGCGGTGTCCATAACCACTCCGCCAACAACACCCTCATTCTGGGTGATTTCTACAGTGGTACCTGGCAAGTTTCTTCCTCTCCTTCTCCTCCTCCTCCTCCTTCTGAGCTGAAGTCAAGCTTTCTGCGTCTGCCAGGTTGTCCACCGCAATGGCCAAGAAGACATTGAGCAGGATGTCTGGTGGTCAGGCTGAGGAATAACGTCCAGCTTGCTAACAGACACTTGAAGTTTAATGAACGTTTGGTCAGCACATGACCTCACGTGCTGACTAGAAGGCCCTGGTTACGACTCCCAACCCGGACAGGTACTTTCTGTGTGGAGTTTACATGTTCTCCCCATGTCTGCATGGGTTTCCTCCAGGCACTCCGGTTTCCCACACCACCAAAAACCATGCTCTAGTTAACCTGCTCCAGTCAGTGTCCCTGGCCAAGGCACTGGCTCAGAATCTGGAGTTGGCCCCAGGGCGCTGCGCACGCGGCTGCCCAACGCTCATCAGGGATGGGTTAGATGCGGAGGATACATTTCACTGTACATGTATGTATGTATTTGTGAGTAAATAAAGTACCTTTACCTACTCATTCAGTCCCAAAGTCGTGCTATCACATTCTTCCGAATAGTATGGCTCAGTCCATTTATTGCAGGGTGCAGTACTGATTTATCTATAGAGCTGGCAGAGCATGCAGCAGAGATCCTGGAGCCCAGAGAACTTGAAGCTTCGGGGTGGGGGAATTAGTGTACCAACATACTATGTTCTTATGTTCGAGCTGCCGGAGCGAGTGCCTGAGGTCCTGGCGCCCAGAGGACGATTAACTCCGGGGTGGGGGAGCTAGAAAACTGATATGTCAAATATTGCTCTCCGTCTCGGAGAAAGTGCACAGGGTGACACAGGATCAACACAATGTTTCCGGCCTCCTTCTGCACGGAATATGGAACAGGTCTTGGATGTGGGAAGGGCGAAGATTTTCTCTGTTTCTCTGATGACCCTTTACAGTCTTTCACGTGTCGTGATTGATGACTTAGGCCGTTATTTAGAGATAGGGTGGATTGCCCTAGAGTGGGCCACTGCCTAATGTGGGACACCCAAGTTCCAGTATCTCTGGCTCCGCCTTGAACTAATGAATGTCAGTGAAACTGTGGTAAAAGCAAACTTGTCAAAATTTTCTAACATTTCAACTGTTCAACACTACACGTCACTGTTCCACATTAGGCAACTGACAGACCCACATTAGGAAGCTGCAAAAAAGGGCCACTTGCCATAATCTAACACTAATGCATTAAGCTGACAGGATACAGTTTCCACAGATGAAGAGGATGATGAAATAGATGCAGACCAGCATCCCTGGGAAGGAAGGTCCCCCGTACGCCATGATCCCATCATACATGACCAGGTTCCAGTCTTCTCCTGTCAGGATCTGACACACACACACACACACACGCACACACACACACACACACACGCACACACACGGCTGTAGCTCGGTTGGTAGAGCAGCCGTTCCAATGAGAGGAGGGTTTAAAACCAAAAGGTTGGTGGTTTGAATCCCGCATCCGACAGGCTCCATGCCGAAGTGTCCTTGGGCTGAACTCTAAATTGGGACGTGGCGAGCGACTTGTATGGCAGCAACCACCATTGGCGTGTGATTGAGAGGTAAATGTATAGTTTTGAGTGGCAAGTGGTAGAAAAGCGCTATATAAATGCAACTTTTTTTTAAAATAAAGTTAATTCTAATTTACCGGTAGTTACTTGCAAAATAAAGTAGTCAATAAACTAACTTACTTTTAAAAGGTGTACTCAGTAATCAGCAGTTTTTTGACAACATTAATAATAATGTATATCATTAATAGTTAAATAAAAAGTCAAATTTGATCATTAATCCAAATTTGTAATGTAAAAAACATTACAAAAGGTGAATTTAAGAGTATTGAGCTATATTCATGTCATGTCTTACACCAAAAGGAAAGCAGGTCGCCCAGACAGCTGTAAGAAAGCAGAAAGGATGCCCTCTTCTGACAGCTTGAGTAGGACACATTACCTGGAAGACGGTGAGCAGTGATTGGGGGAAGTTGTCGAAGGTGCTGCGGCGCGTCTCGTCAAAGTTGAACTTGCCTCCAAACAGCTGCATGCCCAGCAGAGAG
>OMKY01230828.1:0-13583 GCA_900302395.1 Bregmaceros cantori | reverse complement strand
TATAAGGATTTTTCTTTTTTTTTTTTTTGCGTTCCGAACCGGTTCAGGACCGATACTTTGGTGGCGGAACGGTTCCAAGAACAAAAACGGTAAACATAGGCCCGCCTCAACCGTTTGGAATGGAACTTTGAAGAAATGATTTAGTTTTCAAGCCGTTTTGCTGTGTAAAGAGTGGCTCAGACTCTCTGGTGAAGACACACGAGTCTAAAAAAATGGTGATAGAAGAGGGCACCAAATAACACTCTTGATAGACCTAAAGAGTGAGCTAGGATAACGAGGCTAGAGAAATAGGAGGAGAAGATAATAATAGATTTTAAAAATGTCAAAAACAGGTAGCACTTCATAATACGTGTCCGCATTTGAACATTAGTTACGTATTAGCTAAGCATTAGTTAAACCATCATTTCAACCTTAGTTAACCCTTAGTTAAGCATTACATCTTAATTATTTCGCATTACTTAATCATTAACTAATGATTTTCAGACCAGCCCTCACGCATTAAGCACGGCTTCAGACCTGGCATGACCTGACCCAACACACCGTAAACCAGATTACGGTCTGAAAATCATTAGTTAATTATTAAGTAATGCAGTAATGTAGTCTTTGTAGTTGTTTTTTCACAAATGTATTTTACTCTTACTCAAGTAAGACATTTGGCTACTTGTGCCATCTCTGACTCTCTGCCTTCTGCGTTCCAGGTTCCAGAAGCTGGAGAAGTGGAGACGGCCGTTCTACGACGTCCTCCAGGCCTACGAGAACGCGTCGATCGTGCTGCCGGCCTTCTACAACACGCGCAACACAGACGTGTCGTTCCGCGTCAAGTACATGCTGGACGACTTCGACTCGCGCCGCGGCGTCTACTTCTTCCACCCGCAGTACCTGCTCAACGTCCAGCGCTTCTGGGCCGTGCAGGGCGTGCGCGCCAAGAGACTCAGCAGCGGCTTGATGCTGGTGACGGCCGCGCTGGAGATGTGCCAGGAGGTCCATCTCTACGGGTTCTGGGCGTTCCCCATGAATCCGTCGGGCGTGTTCATCACGCATCACTACTACGACAACGTCAAGCCGAGACCGGGCTTCCACGCCATGCCGCACGAGATATTCAACTTCATGCACATGCACACGCGCGGAATCCTCCGGGTGCACACGGGCCAGTGTAGGTGATCGGTACCGTCACAGACGGTACTTGGTCCAGACAGTACTTGGTCCTCAGAAAGATCAACCAATGCACAGCATCACACAATCACAATAGCAGCTAGACTGGGTCAGAACGCCACCTTTGATTCGACACAAATTCTGTTGAAAATGAATTAATGACGAGACCCTGGAAGGGACCCCGGGGTGGAGGAAGCTGGTGGAACTTTTGAAACGGAGATACAGAGTAAAGAACATTTGTGTTTTCATCAAGGTAGGATCCTGATCCCAAACCAGATGTCTTTCATAGAGACACGAGACAACTTCAACCTTATCTTTAACATGTTTTTTTTTTTAAAGTGATGTTTATTTTAAATGACTGTCCTTTTAAACGTGACACTCTCATGACCACGGTCAAGAAGGGAGAGAAAAGCCGCTCGGAACCACCTCAGAAAGTCGTCCGTTGCTCAGAAGCATCGTTTAACACCTACACTACCTCGACTGTACCCACAGTTGACAAGGATAAAGCTAGCCAAGCACTCCGGACCACTCACTGAAACCACACACAGCGCTGGTTCTCACCTTGTTGACAGTGATTCACTTTACACCTTTACACTTTTCAACGTAAAAACCTGCAATACTTCTGCTCAACACCTAGTCGTCGAAAGTCATGTGATGTACAAATTCATTGTAACGAATGTGTTGTAAAAAAACAGCTCTCTAACTGTCTACCATTCCACAACTTTGTGATACAAAGTATGCCGACGAAATACCGAACAGCAGCCCGGGGCCCGGGACCACAACGTTCTTACCAATGCTCTCCATGGGCTGCCGTGGACTTTAGCCCCATTTATTGAACGGATTGATGCCTGTGTCCATGATTTGACTGGATCCATCGCAACCCCAAACGGGATATTTTGTACACATCCACACACACATGGCGGCTGCTTACAGACACTCCACCTCTACGGACCTACAGCCGCCCAATCGTCTGAGCTACAGCCACTCCGACATGTGGTAAAGCACACGACGTGTTGTCATCAGGTCCCTCAACTAGCCGTGCAACACCATCAACAGGCCACAAACCGGACAACGATTCATGTCGTCTGAGCTCCTATTATACTGTAGCGAATGCACGCGTGATGCATTCTGGGCCGCCACCGTTGGCGGTCCTCCATGTGCCTACACGCTTCTATATAAACAGTCAGAACAAAGCTCGACAATGACTGGGTTCAGGTATTGTCGACCTGAGTTCCTCTTTCCCCAGCTCCTCCACGAGAGGGCGCTTGCACTACATTGGTGTCGGAAGTGGGTGCTAGTCGCGGACTCGTTGGAGTAGAGCGGCCACCGGGGTCGGTGGCCATGACAGGGGAAGGCAGTGTAGTGAATGCACGCGCAGTGCATTCTGGGCCGCCACCGTTGGAGTCAGAACGAAGCTCGACAATGACCGGACTCAGTTATTGTCGACCCGAGTTCCTGTTTTCCCCAGCTCTCCCTCCACGAGGGGGCGCCAGCATTACAATACATTTGGGGTGACCGAGGCTAACTGTGTGTTCAGACAGGTCACCACATTCACCACAGATTCAAGATGCTTGTTAGAAAAAACATGGAAAGAGACATGAAGAGCTGTGCCACGTCGTTTAATGCACAGTTCACTGAATGGACGCTAACGTAGGAAGAAGATGACAGTCAATAAGTAACTATTTTCATTTAAAAGACAGGAATAAGGTTTTTAAATACCTCCACAGTTTCAGTCGCTTTTTTGGCGACCTTCATCAGGAAGTGGCGTCCGGTTGGCATGGTGACGTCGCTGCTTTATCACTTCCTTGTGGGCGTGGCCTGACTGGGTTTCCCTTCAGTCTGACCACGCCTCCCCCTGTCAGGGGGGCCGTTGCAGGATGGAGTCCCAAACACGTGAAAGAGTGTACGCTCCTTCGTCTCTGTTGATGGAGTTCTTGCCACGCTTCCTTATCTCTATTGCTTCTTTGATCCAACGTTGATATCTGTTACATTCTGTAGTAACGATCCTTGCGCTGTCCCAGTCCATGATGTGATTGTTCCTTTTGCAGTGATCCGATATGGCCGATTTGAAACTGTCGAGGTATTTAAAAACCTTATTCCTGTCATTTAAATGAATATAGTTACTTATTAATACATGGCCTGACAGAATGAACGCCATCCATAAGATGACAGTCAGTTAGAAATTTCATGTGATGTTTGATCTCTCTCGCTCTTTTTCACACAAACGCCCACAAAACTGTCTTTCCCGCACTCTCTCTCTCTCTCTCTCTCTCTCTCTCTCTCTCTCTCTGCCATCCGCTATCCGATGCATGCATGAGAGACTTTCCGGCCTGTGCTGAACTGAGCTGTTCATTGAGCTGTGAGCGCTGTGACATAGCGACACTGGACGGCTGCGATGTGTTGACGTGCCACAAAAAGATGGATTTCTCCACAACATGTCACATGTCACAACAGAACCGATGGGGGGCGGCGTGACGGGACGTGACACGCCGCCTCCGGATTCCAGCCTGGGGCCGCACGACGTAGCGTCTTGCGGAACACGCGTTTACTTGTCATGTTCTTATGGCCTTGTTCTGAATGCACAGTAAGACAAGCAGGAACTTCGAATACCTTGGTCGAGTGCAGAGTGCTGTTCCTTGTCAAAAGTAGTAAAAGCGCACTTCCAACGGTCAAAATGTGAAGTATGGAACCATGGACACTTTGTGCACTCACTGTATTTTTTTTTCCAGCCCATTCAGGCTCTTTTTTTCCAAGCTTTATTTATTAGGGTTAGTGGAAACAGGTGAAGATGGGGGGGTAGACATGCGGGAAATACGTCGGTGGTGGGATTCGAACCACCAACTCACCGCGCCATTAAGGCGCATGCGTGCTTTCCAGTGCACTGCCTAACCGACTGAGCTACTGGGCAGCACACTGTACACCATTTTGTCTACATATTTTAAAACTGAACAAATAGCGACCGGACCGGAGAGGCAGCGGTGGGTGACAAAAGCAAAAGCAAGTGGTGGCTAGCATGATGTGAAATCACGCAGAGATGGCAAATCCAGTTCCAGAAAGTAAAAATCCCACCATGTTTTGGCTTCTACCTGTGCACTGCAAACAGCAGCTGCTCCTAATTAGAGAAGCTCTTCAGTTGGGTTCATCTGCTAATCAGTGACACCTGTTTGCAGCACATTTCTACGCTGGGTAGAAGCCAAAATGTGGCAGGACTTTTACTTTCTGGAGCTGGATTTGCTATCTCTGAAATCACATGACTATCATTCCCAGTAAGTTCACCCCAGAGGATTCCATTTGGAACCATACTTACTTGTGTAAACTTTGCAAATTATTCATGCAGTGTGCACTGTACCAGGGCTTGAAAACGGAATTATTTGTGAAAGTTTCCGTATTCGAACGGTTCAGGCAGGTCTCTGTTTAACGTTTTCGTTCTCGGAACCGTTCCGCCACCGAGCCCTGAACCGGTTCGGAACACAAAAATTTTGTTTGTTCTTAAAATTCCTTATATTGTGCAAGTTTAAGTTTAGATATAGTTTATACAAAATATATTTGGTGGACTCTCGAACTTCAGTGTAACTGTATTAACGGCATTACATTCGCTTCCTCGTCTGTCCACAAGATGGAGCCCCAGATGCATGGGGCTTGATGACTGACAGTGAAAGTTGGATGGATGCACAACCGGAAATTGTCTCCCAGACATAGGATATGTTAAAATACATAGAGAACAGAAAAAAAGTTTTTAACCGGTTTTGTGGATTTCATAATGCTCCGGTTCTGTCCCGGAACATTTGAATACATCTTTTTTCGTTTCCGTTTCTGCCCCTCATAAAATTCCATAAATATCCGTTCGTTTCCGGTTTTCATTTTCGTTCCTTGAACCGGTTCAGAGCCCTGCACTGTACATACTGCATCGGAATGGAGTGTACTTTGGAAGTATGAATTGGAACACATGGAAGAGCATGCGTTTGGGAGGCGCACAGGGTCCTAACTGATTGAGGAACACTTTTTCGTGTGTGGACACTTCCTAGTGCAAAACCTGGTTCTTGTGGTGTTTTCAAGTGATGTTTTTAAAACTCTCATTTGTATGCCGATGTACAGACTGCGGTATTTTGTACCTCATATGCTGTTCAGATTTGCTGGGAGCCTCCAGCAACAGGGCTGGGTAGTGAGTTAAGGCTCCTGCATACTTTCAGGGTGGGTTGGGGACCAGCCCGCCGTGAAGGGGATCACGTGACCGGCGTCGCCGTGGTTTGGGTAGAAAGTGGTCATAGTCCAGATCACCGCGGTGCCCCGCCTCCCTCTGCCTCCACCTGCTCTCTGAAACCTCCAAAAACAGTGCTCGCGGTGCACTCTGGGAGAGAAAAAATGGAGGAAGCGACAACAACAGCTAGCAACATGGAGAGCAAGGACGAGGCGGAAAAGTTGGATTTTGCGGGGAAAGTAGCGGTGGCATGTGAGTTGTTTGTTGTTGTCTCGCTCTTTTTCTCTCTCCCTTGTCTCCTCTCGTCTCGAGCGAGAGAGATTCGCGGGCCTGTTTGCAAAACGGGGACCGCCCACTCTCCGTCTTGACCAATCACAGCCGCGAGGTGAAGTCGGTTAGTAGAAACAAGGGCTATGGTCAGGATGAGAGGTGGGGAGCGTCCCACCGACAAGTACCGAGGCACATTGATGACGTGGTGTAGTTTTTTTAGCGCAAAAAACTCCCCACCCCACCGCGAAGTATGCAGGGGGCTTTACTCCCCCACCCGTTACCACTACTAATCAGGGCTGGGTACGGCGTAGTCATAGCCTGGCGAGCGTTGGATCGCCAGGCTCGCGTAGTAACAGACTGCATGTAATCGGATTACAGTAATCAGATTACAAAAACATTTCCTTACAATTACATTTTAAAATATGAAGAGTTTAGATGCAAAACCCCCTAAACACCATTTTTGTGAAAACTGAGTTAATTATATTGTGTGAATCTTGTCTAAATCTAGAATATATAAATGAAATGTTTATGTGGAAAAACAATGTAAGTAAAACACGCTCCCCACATGTCTAAAAGATCTCACATCTCTTCTCATCTTCTTAAATACAAAGGCCTAATAAAAATGGCCTTTTTCTCAAAAAGTGGTCAAGTGATTTTTGCATCTGAACTCTTCATGTATACACATATATTTGTGTGACATTGCATGCCTGTTTGACCTTGTTCTAAGTGCTTGCCATGCATCCACCCTGTAGGATACAACCATCCCGCTCTGCTTAAAGTCTTCACCAACCCACGCAACGCCGTAAGTCCTTCATAGACCTTATTATAAATCATGCCTTTATTCAAATGACCAATACAAGGACAATGATTTATTCTCTCTTTGGTCTCTCTCTTTCTCTGCCGTTCTCACTGTCTCACTTGTGCTCTCTCTCTCCTATTTGTTTACTTTCTCTGATCTCTCCCCCCTCTCACTCCCCACCTCTCTCTCTCTCTCTCTCTCTCTCTCTCTCTCCCAGAGTGCATTCATTAATAGACCAGCACTTGGCATCCTCCCACCCGATGACTTTGTGGACAAACTTACTGAAGGCCTTCTATCGGTGAGTAAATAAACAACACACACACACACACACACACACACATACACACACACAAATATAAATACTTATCAATTTGTCTAGCAATTAAAAAACATTGTGAATGCTTCGTGAACATCAGAGAGTGAGCCAGGTATTGTCAATCAACTTCTACAACTCTAGTAACTTCCCCATTCACTATTCATCTCTTGACTCCTCAGTATTCAGGACGGCCCACTGCCCACTATTCATTCATCCACACGGTTCCCGCTATTAACTATTTACATGCTGGGCTGCAAAGAAATAACCACTCTTTCGCCAAAGTTAATTTTGATACAGCTTAACATCACCAATATCTACAATACTTGCATTGTTGATTATGCCTGTAGTCTTGTATGGCTCTGAATACTTGAATTGGACACCAAAACTGAGCAACACCATTAAGATGCTCCAAAACCACTTACTGTGATAAAAAGAAAAAAATACAGACTCACAGATCATATAGACATAAAACAACTGCATGACTGACGTCACTCAAAACAATAATGGAAATAGTCAAAAGCAGACCTCTAAAACTGTACGGTCACACGAAGACTAAATCGTCTGAATAATTCCATTCATACCTGTCTTGCCTGCCTGCTTGCTCTCACTATGCATGCAGCAGTACTTTGGGAGCAGAGTTTAGCTCTATGGTGAAGATATAATCAATCATAGTATGAATCTTTGGTGTTTTCCTTGAAGAGATTAGTCGAAGGTAAAAGAAGGCAGAGGCAGACAACCTAAATGACGCCTTGACACCATCTATGAATGGTCAGAAATCATACCACTGACCCTAATCGGAATAAGTGGAGATAGTGGAAAAAAAATGTGATTTTCTGTGCAATAGTTTTAGGGCTAGGGTTAGATTTCCAGTGCTTTTTCAAGTTTGTAATGCACGGTGACGTCACAGCTTGGCGTGGTATACCTTACCACTTCACGTCCATTATATAGGGGCAAATACAATGGCCGTAGTTAGGCTGCCATCTGCTGCCGATTGACAGCATATTACCAAGGATTAATCAAAAATAGAAGACTCTTGGGGGGGGGGGGGCGCGCAGTGGGCGAGCGGGTAGAGAGCGCGTCCCCCAGACCATGGGCCGAGCAGTGCGGCAGGTTCCAATCCCCTGTCTGGCCAGTCAGTATCTCTCTCAATAAAGAATGAAAAAGAACTGTGTGCGGCCAAAAAATAACTTCCATCCACTGCTGCTTGCCAGTATTGGGTGGAAATCTCATAGGTTACGGAATCCCTACTGCTAGACTTACAGCAGAGCTTGTGAATGTAAGCACAGCTCCGTACTTACTGCTGGGTGCCCCCCGCTCAGTGTTTTTGGTCTTCTCAGCAGGCCATAAGAAATGTTCCTCCACTGACTGGCTGCGCTAACCGCGCTCCCCCAGCAACCAGCTTTTGTCTGAAAAGTTCTGGCCATTGTGTGACGCCACATTGCTACACTCTTTAATTTCTTTATATGAAATTAATTAATTTAAAATGATAATGCATATGGAATATATCCATTCACGTTGTTATTGGCAACATGAAATACTGATAATAATTGAGACATATTCCTAGGAATACATAGTAATTTCAATTCCTACAACTTGATGGTTTAAAATTTTCATTGGAATATTTTAGCTATCCCAAATGGGAATATTCAACATGCACACATGCACTCACCAATGGCAGCAGCTGCCATGATAGGCACGCAAACACGCCCCATTTGGAGTTAAGTCTCTCTCAAGGACTCTGGCAAGAGTGCCAGAGCCTGAATTCGAATCACACAAACTTTCAGCCTTTAATCCTTCAGTTGTTTTAATTTTCAGTGACGCCCAGCCCCTAATAGACAGGTTTGGCAGGTAGTTCTGGTAAAACTTCTAACTGTAAGAGGACTTTTGGTGCCAGTGATATCGCTGTGTTTTGGACTATTTTTCAACATGTCTATTTAGCCGGAGCACACTTATTTAAAAAGGGTGGTGATAACTTGCGGTCTGCTAGTCCACACCCAAATTTTCTAGTGTGGATCTGTGCCTCACTAACTTAATGATTTAATAATTCGCACAAACCGTTCCATTTACTCATATTTGTCGGACTTGCGAGTGAATGGATCCATCGCATTGGTCCAGAAGAACACGTGACCAACATTGTCATCATTGTATTGTACAGCAGGGTGGATAATGGGTAATTGGTCACAGACCGAGCTGTAGTAAGCAGATTTTGAAGCGTTGTGCGTTTTGTGTGACAAATTCAGCCACTTCGGTCCACTGCGATGACTTTACGCAGGCAGCTATATAGACACCGGAAATACAAAGGACGTTCTTTTTTCAGCACGTTGTCTATAGAGTGTTCTGCTCCTGCCCAGGTTGGGTAGGACACCGTTTTCTCCTTGGTGCACTTTGCTTTGAGCTGCCCCATCCAATTATTGTCATATGTCATTCTGGTGATGTAGTGAAGTCATGTCATTGTCCAACACTGTTCATCATCCGTCCCCCTCCCAGGTGGCTCCTCGTGGAATGAACCGTGTGCAGACCATGGCGTGCGGCTCCTGCTCCAATGAAAACGCCTTCAAAGCCATGTTCATCTGGTACCGGGTAAGAACACATTACCCCTGTCATCAGATGCAGAGTGGCTGTGTCCGAAATCGCTCCCTATTCCTTATATAGTGCACTATAAAGGGTGCCTGCCTTTTTGTAGGGGTGTCCGAATACTCCATGTATCCTATATAGTGCACTCAAAATATCCCACAATGCACTGCGGAAATTGTTGAATATTGATGTACCGCAGACTAATCAATATAACCCATAATGCATTATATAACCCATGCGAGACACAATGAATACAAATTAAATGACTAAATCAAAAAGGTCTTTCATGCGAATATATTTACACATCGCAAACAATTATGAACTTTTTTTAATTACAGCACATTGTAAGTAAACTCAAAATAAATGTTCATGTAAATGTAAAAAAATAAATAAATACAAACTGGCACGCGGTGGCAGAGTGGTTATAGAGCGTGCCCCCCGGACTATAGGTCAAACAGTGCCATGGGTTCCAACAATCCCCTCTCCGGCCTCTCTGCAATGTCTCCCCCGGACTCTTCATTCCCAGTTTCCAATTTTATCCTGTCACTATCGCTCTCACTGAAGAATGAAAAACGGTGCTTGCGTCCAAAAACAACAACACCAACATGAGTGTAACAGTCTGACAACTCTAACGGTCTATACCACATCTGTGAATGGTCAGGACCTGACCTACCAACCCTGAACAGAAGGACATGGGGCCACTGGAGGAGGCTGACCCATGTTTGTCCTCATTCTGCTTCAAACGCCCTTGAATCAGCTAACGCCCTTGAATCAGCTAACGCCCTTGAATCAGCTCAAACGCCCTTGAATCAGCTAACGCCCTTGAATCAGCTCAAACGCCCTTGAATCAGCTAACGCCCTTGAATCAGCTCGCTGTCTCTGGCTTTCGTTGGGCACTTAAGCCTTTTCGGGCGATCAGTCACGAGGTCTTTGCAGAGTACCCAGAATGAGGAGTCAGACAGCGATGATGGATCAAGTTTTCGAATAACAGCCGTTTATTAATACCCAAAATGAAGGTGGACAGATCTCAAACAGCCTTCCAGCAAGCAAGATATCAAGATGTCCTTTAGTTCACAGAACATTGGATATCTGTACATCACATTATCTAATGCAGTGACGCTCATTAGAATCAAGCATGATAATGGCCTAGAACATTTCCAGAAAATTATAAAATATAATACTTACAATTAAAAAAATGTTCTCCCTGTGTCTGCGTGGGTTTCCTCCGGGCACTCCGGTTTCCTCCCATCACCACAAAAACATGTTCTAGTTAACCTGCCCAAGTCAGTGTCCCTGGCCAAGGCACTGGCTCAGAACCTGGAGTTGGCCCCTGGGGTGCTGTGCACGCCTCAGGGATGGGTTAAATGCGGAGGAAGAATTTCACTGTACATGTATGCGTGACTAAATTAAAGTACCTTTACCTTTCGCTTAACGACACACCTATGGGTAACATGTTGTGTGTGTGTTGTTTAGAACAAGGAGCGTGGAGCCAGTGGGCCCTCTGAAGAAGACCTGAGCTCCTGCATGATTAACCAGGTGATGTGTGTGGCTGATGAAGTCTGTGATCATATCATCCAGGTCATTGCATCCAATGACTATAGAATCCAGTCAACCAGACACAAAATTGTTTTAAAATGACCGTCTCCCTCCAAGCACCAGTGTGCCTGTGTCATAATCATTATTCTTGCAATACAGTTCTCTCCTGGATGTTGAAATCAACCAGGGTTCGGAACCGGTTCAAGGAATGAAAACTAAAACCGAAAATAAACAGAATTTTGCAGAATTTTACGAGTAGCAGAAACGGAAAGGAAAAAAGGTTTCTTCAAATGTTGGACAGAAACGGAACATTATAAAATCCACAAATCCGGTTAAAAACATTTTTTTAATTCTCTATATATTTCAACATATCCTATGTCTGGGAGACTATTTCCGTTGTGGATCCATCCTACTTTCACTGTCAGGCATCAAGCCCCATGCATCTGGGACTCCATCTTGTGGACAGACGAGGAAGCGAATGTAATGGCACTTTCATGTTAATACAGTTACACTGGAGTTTGAAAGTCCACCAAATATATTTTGTATGACCTATATCTAAACTTAATATTGTACAATATGAGGAACTTTAAGAACGAACAAAATTGTTTAAAATTGTTGCGTTCCGAACCGGTTCAGGACAGATATTTTGGTGGCGGAGCGGTTCTGAGAACGAAAACGTTAAACATAGGCCTTCCTGAACCGTTCAGAACGGAACGTTTTAAAAATAATTTTGTTTTCAAGCCCTGAAATCAACAGTGTATTTTAAAAACTGTACCCAATGGGTGGCTCCAGTTGAAGAGGTTGCTAATGACCCTTGTTAGCTATTAAACCACTTTGGCAGATTTGGCAGGTTATTGTCATGAAGTCCACTAAAGAACTTGTTACCACTCATGAAACATGCTAATATCGAAATGGCTTGACAAGGTACAATTGATTAAGTTGATAGGTCTTCAAAGGGCCGTTCCAGTTAACTGGAATAATCAAATATTGTGTGGCTTATAAATGTTGCGTTCATTTTGACGTGTTGTGTCCAGGCTCCAGGATGTCCTGATCTTAGCATTCTCTCTTTCCATGGAGCCTTCCACGGAAGAACCTTGGGTAGGCCACACACACATACACACATAAATCAAGCAAATGGATAATCATTTTTGGGGAAAAATAACAAGAGATTATGAATATAATAGTGAATAAGACATTGCACTGGAAAAAAAATAAAATAATAAACAATATTTTTACTTACATTTCCCATTTAATCTCGCTCATCGTAGTATTTTGGTTTGAGGTCTGAATATATATTTTGGGAGGGTATTTCAAATACCTGAAGAAGTCAAATAATGTATTACTCTAAAATCCTTTCACTAATGCTATTCATCATTTCTATCACATTTTTTCTTCTTCAACTGAAGATTAGTGTGGCAAGTAGTACCATATAGTTCCATTTTGTGCAAGAGCAGAGATTTTTAGTTCATCTTTGTCAAGTCTAACGTTTGTGATCCGTCCGCTGAGATCTCTACTCAATGCACCATCTGGAAGGCTGCGGGTCATCTCAGCCCAAACAGACTGGAGGACAGCTTCTCCCCAAAGGCTGTGAAGATCCTATTAGAAGAACAATGGGGACGGGAATATGACTGTGTTACACTGTGCTGTTCCTTTTACAATGTGTATTAACATTGATTATCTTATTTATACAAATGTTTGGTAGCACTTCATAATACGTGTCCGCATTTGAACATTAGTTACGCATTAGCTAAGCATTAGTTAAACCATCATTTCAACCTTAGTTAAGCATTACATCTTAATTATTTCGCATTACTTAATCATTAACTAATGATTTTCAGACCGTAATCTGGTTTACAGTGTGTTGGGTCTGGTCATGCCAGGTCTGAAGACGTGCTTAATGCGTGAGGGCTGGTCTGAAAATCATTAGTTAATGATTAATTAATGCGAAATAATTAAGATGTAATGCTTAACTAAGGGTCAACTAAGGTTGAAATGATGGTTTAACTAATGCTTAGCTAATGCGTAACTAATGTTCGGACACGTATTATGAAGTGCTACCAAATGTTTTAACAGACTATATATATATTACATTTCACCTTTTTTGGATAGTCACTGGATCTATTTTATCCATCTAATTATTTGTGAGGAAGCTGTTGGTATGTTGCCAAACAACATTTCAGAATCAGGTGTATTAGATAAGTTGTATCCAAGCGTTATAAAACAATTTCATATTAAAAAAATACATTTTCTATAATGACAATAAAGCACATTCAACATTAAATTTCCTGCCCACAACAACTAGAAATGCTAGAGGCGAGTGCAACGGGCAGCGCTGGCACAATTGCAGAGAGGAAGAGGCTGTCCATCACTGTGCTGTGTTTTCAGTGGAAGCACACCCCCACCATGTTATTAAAAATGGATGGTGGGAACTCGCGCTGCACTGGTCCACACCCAAAGGTTCTCGTGTGGGTCTGTGCCCCACAGACTCGAGATTTAGTCATTAACGGAACTATCTGTGAGTAATTTGGAGTTCTATTTTGTTGGTATTACAGAATATTTGCGCGAAGTTAAGCAGGGTGCATAATGGGTAATAGGTCACTGATTGGGCTTTAGCAAGCACATTTTAAAACAGGGTGCATTTTGTGTGACAAATTCAGCCACTTCACTCCTCTCTGATGCCCTATACAGGCTGCTATACAGACACCAGAAGTGTGTTCCATTAGGGGGACAAGATGGAC
>OMKY01230824.1:0-18306 GCA_900302395.1 Bregmaceros cantori | reverse complement strand
GTATGGGTGACGCAAGACGTGGGCGGAGTTTGGTATGGGTGACGCAAGACGTGGGCGGAGTTTGGTATGGGTGACGCAAGACGTAGACGGAGTTTGGTATGGGTGACGCAAGACGTAGACGGAGTTTGGTATGGGTGACGCAAGACGTAGACGGAGTTTGGTATGGGTGAGACAAGACGTCAGAGTTTGGTTGTCACGCCTACACGCTGCTTGTCCCACCTACTGCGCTGTGATTGGATGACACAATTTCATTGACACTTTTTTTTACACGTTTGATCCTGGGTTTTACCAGACCCAATGATCGTTCGAATTGCGTGCCAAGCGTGGACAATTAGTTGGTTCTGGCTCGCCAGGCTAGTCCAACTCTGGGCTGCGTCCGACCGACCCTAACGTGTGGATCTCCTCGCAGGACTCGAACTTCATGAGCGCGACGGGGCTGCTGACGGGCAGCGTGAAGCGTTTCACGGGGATGGTGCGCTCCGGACGAGACAACCGACGGCTCATGTGCTACGTCTCTGTGGGCCTGGTGCTCGTCTTCTTCGTACTCTACTACCTCGTGGCCCGACTGCAGCGCTGACCGTCTCCACGCGGGACGTCCTGGAGCTTAATGACTGCGTGTTCAAACCCAACGCCACTGTCGTTGCTGAAACCGTAAGATACCAGTCTTGTCATGTTTTGTCTAGGTTTGTCAAATACAACATTGGAGCATTTCCCAATTCATCAAGTCATCTTACCAGGTTCTCCAATGATCAGACAGTGTGGATGTATTCACCAGGGTTTATTCAGGATACTTCAGGACAATTCAGCAATCGGCACAGGCAGTTGCAGAGTGGGACCCACATGGTCCCTCCACGGCACCAGCATCAGACTCTCGCGCTAGAGGTGCACCGATCCGATCCTAAGATCGGTGATTGGGGGCCGATTAGACTTGTTTCCAAGGATCGGGGCCTGTGATTTTGTCCCGATCCTGATCGGCGAACGGTAAATGAGTCGGAGCATGCCAAATGACTTTTGAAATTGACAATTGGGGGGGGGGGGGTTAATTAATCCTGTCGCTATCTCTCTCAACAAAGAATGAAAAACGGCGCTTGCATCCAAAAAATAACTTTAGAAATTGACAATTGTGCCAAATAGTTTGGGTACTACCAATTTTTGGAGGCTCAGAACTCTGTATCAGGACTCAGTATCGGGACTTGGTCGGCCACCGCTCAAAACCAAATGATCGGATCGGAAGCAAAAAAACATTATCTGTGCACCGCTTTGACTCACGCTGACTTCCACTAACTCCTTTTTGGTGTTGGCAAATCATATCACTCTGCACGTAGTATATGCATACAATAATAATAATAGCAGGTGGCCGTCGGCACTCAGCACCGCCGACAACAAGGTCAACGACATTATTTCCAGTGCCGTTTACCAGACAGGCTCTTGGTCAACACCGTTCAATTACCGTGCGTTCTGTGGGTCACCGCTCATTCGACGCAATTCGCCAGAATCCCGTGTTTGTCTCAAAGCTTCTTGCAAGTTGCCAGGAAATGGGTCACATCCTCTGGCTGAACGCAGCACAGCCCACCGAAAAAGTTAAACGCGTTTTTATCTTCTGCGTCTTTGCATTTACGGCGGCCAACGCGGTCATTTGGAGGACGCATAAGACGAAGGACAAGACGCCTGGAGAGAGTTCCATCCTAACGGTATCCTTCTAATTATTGGTAAGTAAGGAGACGCCTGGTCGTATGGGCTTTGCACCCGCAGTCAGAACTCTCAGTTGTATGAGAGTCTGGAGTTTGGTTGGAGTGTATGTCAGGATGTTGAATTGCATTAATTCGCTCACCATTTTTTCCATTCCGTGACGGTGACCGACCAAAATTATTTTTTTTCCGACTTTTTTTTTTTTTTAAGAATGGACACATTTTGAAAACCAAATGCAACTGATATACTGTTTTCATAGTTTATATAGTTTTTGAGCAGGAGTGAAACCAAACCTTTAAAAGTGTCATTTTTTAATTTGAAATCGGGCCATCTGTATTTTCGCAACAAATGTATTTTTTTTGCGTCCCATTCGGAGCTTTATTCAGGATTGGCTGTAAAAAGGGTGAAGAAGGGGGGAGGAGACATGCGGGGAGGGTAACATCTTCCATACATGTTCCATTTGTGTGCTTTGCAGTGTACTCACTCTAGAGCCCTGCGCGGGACTGATTTTCCAGTCCCGTTCCCGCAGTGTTCAGTCCCGCGCCCGCCCCCGCCCGTGTCCCGCAAAGTCATAATTTTCAGTCGCGCTCCCGCCCGCAACTAAAATAGTTTGTCCCACTCCCGCCCGCAACCCCCGCAGGATTCCGACTTCCAACGTTCGCCTATTGCCCAAAGCCGACCCCGTTCCGATCTCTGCTGAGTCTGCTCTTCAGTCATGATCGGAGAGCAGAGCCGAACACGGAAGAGCAGAACGGAATCTGTTTTTTGTTTTTTTTTGCAATTTTACACATCCGCAACTTTATTTAAAATGTAAACGAGCGGTGCGACCAGGAATGGTAGGGGTTAGATCGGAATTGGATACAAACGCTATAAGTATCCGATCCAAATAGGTCGAAGAGAAGCCGCATGCCAGCGGAGACTCGCGGAGCTAAATTAATTATATTATATATATATATATTAATAATAATATCGACCACTGCGTTATTAATTCTCCCGGAGCTCACCTAACCTGAAACATTGTTGATGTTGCAAACGTTGAACAACATATTCAACACATTTGAGCAGAGGAGTGACCAAACAAGGAAACGATTCATCACTGTCGATTGATCGTTTATCAAATTAGTTGTCGATTAATTCAATAATCGATTATCATCGATTAATCGATTTAATCAGTTGAAGCTCTACTTTGTAGTCACAGTGACACTGCTTTCTGTAAGTGTCTTTATACAAAACCTAGATTTTGTCACATTATATGCAGAGCTTTGAACCGGTTCAGGAACGTCACTTCATTGGTGGAACTCATAACCGGAAACGTATATTTCCATTTCTGTTCGTATATATTAAACATAAATAAAAACAAACCAGTTTACTCCCAAGCCAACATGTAAGATCTTTTGATTGCTATCGGCGTATCTGTGAAATTTCCTGATACTAATAAATTACTATATATCGGCTGAAATATATTTTGGATGGTGTTATGTGTTGGAGTGAGTGTTGGAGTGTATATGGTATTAGGGCTGAAACGATTAGTCGATGAATCGTTGACCAATCGATTATTAGATTAGTTGCCGATTAATTTTATAATCGATAATCGTCAAGTAATTGCATCATTGTTAATGTCAGCAGTTTTGTGCTGGCAATACCCCCTATTGGGCCATGATAATTGATTAAAACATTAATGTGAAGAAAACCATCTTATTTGTTTGTATATTTGCCATTTGTCAATAACAAAATTTGACAATGTTTCAAGTTGCAAAGATTTCTCTTGTAATTGTTGCTTGTCGCGATTATTTTGGGTATTTTTCTCAAGACAAAATATCCAAGTTAGTAATGTGAGTGTATAGTTTTGGGTGGTCTATGGGTATGCATTGTGTACATTTTGCACTAGTCGGTACGTCTGAAGTTATGTGATGATATTTCTTTTCTTTGTTCGTAAAGATTGATGAAATCTCCTCACACGGGACAGGAGCTCAATGTTCAAACCCCAAACGCCATCTCTTGTCTTCTCACTTCCAAATTCTAAAAGTAAATGCACAGAGGAAACTGCACCACAGTCAGATATTTCCAGATGTTTCAAGGTGAACTGATGCCTTATTGTATCAGTAAAGGCCCATTCATACCTCACGTAAACTACGGGTACGGATGGAGCGTTTCACACTTTCTCTCCGCGGATTATGTACGTAAATTGACACGGATCTGGGGACCTTATGATTACCTACGGACGGATGAAACAAAGCAATACTACCAGAAAATTTGGGGAGGAACTTGAACTTTGAGAACGAACAGACTTTTGAGGTCCGAACCGGTTCAGGACCGATATTCTGGTGATGGCAAATACGCCTGGCTGAACCGTTTGGAACGGAACGTTTTAAAAAATAATCTTGTTTTGATGCCCTGGCTAACTTTACATGGAGCCAGTAGGACGGACTACAAACAGAACTACAACGCGTCAGTGATATGACGTGAGTTACCGCTTGTCCGATGTCAACGTCATTCCATTTCCGCAACATGGCGGCCGTTTAGTGCGGCAAGTGTCCACCGGTCGTGCGCGGGTTTTTCCGGCTGTTTTTTGGGCATCTTCCGGGTCACTTTCAGAATTGAATCGTCTTTTATTCTTAATTATTTGAAAGCAAGAAGGCAGCCAACGGCGTGTTGGGTTTGAACAGTTGGGGTGAGTGATGAACAGACCTTTTTAAAGATTTCCATTGTTGGTCATTTAAAATACTCCATTCAAAGGTAACTTGTTATTTATGACTTTTCAAATGTTTTTTGGACGTTGTCCTGCTTAGATTAAAATCTCTTGAGGTAACTTTTATGTGAACTGTGTTACATACAAATAAACCTAAATGATAATAGAGTGCATTATAGTCTTTGTTTTTGATCACTTTGGTCGGTCATAACACCCCTCGTTACTTGTTTTGAGGCTCCCATGTTGCAACATTCCAGGGAAGTATAAAAAGGTTGACGTTAGGAGTACTGGTGTAGACTGGAGACTCCATAAAAGATGACGACACATTGTATTCACTCAATTTTATTCCAAAAACACAGAGTTCTAAACGTCTTCCAACATACAGCTGCCCAAAGATCTGTCCACACTACACCACTGGTTCAGAACACACGCCGCATCAATTTAGGGAACGCAGAGACAATACGAGTTGCACTGCAAAATGCACACGAATATGTCCGGCTCATAGCGCCGTGTGGTGTCACAATGCTTCTGCGGACAGTTTGCGCCTTGTGGCAGCAATCGAAGTAGAGGTGCACCGATCCGATCCCCAGATCGGTGATCGGGGGCCGATCAGACTTTTTTCTAAGGATCGGGACTCGTGATTTTGTCCCGATCAGGAATGGTTAATGAGTCGGGAAGCATGCCAAATGCTTTTGAAATTGACAATTGTGCCAAATAGTTTGGGTCCTACCAATTTTTGCAGGATCAGAACTCTATCGGGACTCTGTACCGGAGATCGGGATCGGCCGATCCTTAATACCAAAGGATCAGGATCGAATCTGGAGCAAAAAAACTTGATCGTTGCACCCTAAATCGAAGCACTCCCAACTTTTGTGGCTCGAAGCCACTATACGAGCAAAATTTGTAGCACAGCGTCACGCCCTGTGCCGCCACAAAAACAAATTAAAAGAGATCAGAAAAGTCAAACTTTTGAGGCTAGAGGGGACACGTTCCAATGCACTACAAATTCACTCGTATCGCGGCGAACACATGGCATTGAGCCACAAAAGTTGGAATTTGTTGCGTCCTGTGGCACCACAACGGAGGCTTCTGTGATCAAAAAGCGATTTCGTGGCAACGATCAGAGAAATTCAACTTGTACCGATAACTAATTAACAGTGAACATGTAGATGCTACAAGGCACGACGCTGCGCGTTGGGCGCGCTACGAGTCAATCAGGCTGTAGCATGTGATGTCACGGGTGGGCAGAGGCCATGTTGGCTCCAGCGCGCTGTATGTTTACACTCTTAGTGTGTGCCCAAAGCGTACAGAGACACGGTTTGAGAGAGAAAGAACTGTTAATATGTGTAAAATATAAATAACAAAAAATGTTAAAATCTAAGAAAGGAGGTGGGATATACCGGTACACGCTAGAAAAGTAGGCCAGAGATAAATATTTAGAAAAGAAACATTATAAACAGATTAGCCCTCTACCAAATAGACGCCATTTACCATTTACTGTCGAAAGATGGCAGCCAACACCCATGGCTATGGGTGTGTGTGCGTGTAAGTATGTAGTCGACTGGCTTGATACCTGTACCACACATAAAGTAGGCAAATTGATTAAGAGCAATAATAGATTATTCTCCTCGCTCCATTTACCTTTTCTTAGATTTAAAATGTTTTTGTTATTTATATTTTACACATTTTAATAGTTCCTCTCTCAATCTGTGTCTGCTATGCTCTGGTCACACACAAATGTAAACAGACCACACACTGGAGCCGATATGGCCGCCGCCCACCTGCGACATCACCGATGCAACAGCCCTTTTGCGCGCAGTTGCGTTCTGTGGCACCACGACACGGCACGAGAACAAGAATAGTTATCATATAAACACTACAAGATACGACGCCCTGCGTTGGCGGCACGAGGTTGAAGTTGTAGAGCCTCGCAGCGTTGTATCCTATGGTGCCATATGGTCGCTTTTGTGGCAGCGCTCGGAGAAATCCAACTTTTGTGGCCCCCCAGGCCGAGGAATCGCATTGTAAATGTACCCAATTAATGCTATAACAATGGGAAAACGGTTTATACCGTATGTTCCGAAATCACTGGTGACAGTCAGTGCTGTGTTTTGAGTTGACTTTGTTAAATGTGTTGTACATGTAAATAATCCATTTTTTAAAGCTAACTTTAAAATAGACATTTTAAATCGATATGAAATAAATTGACATTTACACAACTAATAAACCATAACCGTTTAGAAAAAAAAATCAAAGCCTAATAATTGATCAAATCGCTGATCAAACAAACTATCATATAAAGTCAACAGAATATTTTTAATAACTGCGGCAGCACCACCGGTCACGGTTGCTTGCCGTCCACCAGTCTATTATTACAATGCAATGCATTGTGGGATACAGTGCTTTGCCGAGTGACCATCCGTTGTACACTACTTCTTGTGCTGCATGGTGGGAGAATTAAGTGCAACACATTCAGACACCACTATAAAATGGGGCGTCCACAATGTGCTGGACAATATAGGGAGTGGGTTTGGTCATGGCCGCGAGCATCTGGCGATGCCCAAAAGTCGCTTGCTCTAGAGCCATGCTCGAGGGACGGTGGCGTGGGCCGTAAGGTCCAGGCCAATCAAGAGGGCAGCTCGCTACACCGTTAGTACATTCTACAAATCAAATGTCTTTGTTTTTCTGAAAAGCGCCTGGAGGCAATTTCGGTTGCGATTTGGCTCTATCCAAAAGTCTTGTCAGGGTTTCCCACGTGTTGTAGATGAGTACAAATATGACGTCAGCACAATAAAAACATTTCGTTGTGTTCCGTCGTCGATCACTGTTGATGTTCGTGTCCACCGGAGTTCTCCCAAACAAGGCCAATCCGCGCAGCGAGATCGCCAAACACAAGGCAGCTCAAAGTTGTCGCCTGTGTGAACGACAGCGCGGAAGCACCAAGTGGGCGATAAGTGTCAGGCAGGGACGGCGCTGCACCGGACAATAGGACAGAAGTGAGACTGGAAACACCAACCCCTGCAGTTCACGTTTTTTTCTGATGACAGAAAGTCACCATGGTGTTGAAAACAAAGAAAAATCCTTACACGGGCACCGCCTCTACTGTCCAGTAATGTTCATTACTGTGGTTGTCTCACAAAGAGGTCTCGAGGCTGTGCAGCGGGCTGCCCGGACATGCGGGGTGCGTGATTCTTTCCAGCGTGTTGTTGTTCCGATTTGCCGACGTCTGTGGAGACGGCGAAGCCATCCGTGGCAGAGAGTTCCCCTTCGCACGCGTCGCCTCATCCGCGGTCACGTCGTCGATGAGAGGGATGTGTGGCTCCGAATCGTCAATGCGGAACTCCGGGTGGGACATGAAGTTGTGGATGGAGCTCCGTGCCTCAGGCGTCTCCAGGCCCTCGTACGGAGAATTTGTGTCCCGGAACGCGTTCACCACCCGGATCTGAGAAAGTGAGAGAGGTCAGTGCTTCATGTGGAGTTTGTGGACCTACCAACCACAACAGTGTTTCTGAAACTATATATGCCGAAAGGGTCAGCCAAATCTTCTGAAACTAAATCTCCTTTGACCATGCCACCCCCCTTAAACCCTCCCCCCAATTTCTTACTGTTATTGTTGTGGCTTTGTGTTTTTCTTCAAACTCAAAAGAGGTTATCAACAATGTTATTTTTTAATCACACAATATCTGTGTTTTACACATCTCATTAAAGTAATGTTAACATCTATTCATAACAGAATTCCTAAATAGATATAACTGTTCATAGGATCTTTTGATGAGGATAACTTTTTTTGAGATAAAATGTTTATACTAATACGCTTGTTTATATTAATACACATGATGTCATTAAACATTTCCATTTTTGTTTTGATGACAAATTACTTGTTATATTATTTGTAAGCGAGAAGACGCCAGGTCCAATTGGGTTCGAACCAGGGCTTGGAACCGGTTCAAGGAACGAAAACTGGACTTTTTTTTTTACAACAGAAATTAACCTGGAGCATTATTTCTTATGTTCTGGAACAGGAACACTTTAGTTAGTTTACTTATTGTTTCAGCTGACATGAACGAAATTAACCCTTCCGGGAACAATATTCTTTTTTCTAACCGGTTCATGAAGGTCAATTTATTGGTGGAACTGGGAGAACATATCAGTTATCAGCCCTGGTTCGAACACACTCCACAGCTGAAACCGTACCTGAGTCTGGATGCGGTTGAGACCACGGCACCACAAGACCTGGCCACGCCTCATCTCCATCTCGGCGTGGTCGATCTCCTCCATGGCATCCATCTCCTCCAGCTCCTCCTCAGGGATCTCCTCGGGCTGCGTGCCGTGCCCGGCCGTCTTCAGGAAGTTCAGACGGTGTGTTGGAATACTGGACACCAACTGGGAACGGTAACGCAGAAAGCTGTGCATCAATTTTTATATTGGGTTCTGAGAGCATTATGTCATCTACATAGTGATCTCATCCTAAACTAAACCAGGTTCTATCAGATCAGGATCTGACAGAACAAACTATCAGAACAAACTTGATCATTTATTAATATTCAGGGTAAACTTTTGGAAATCGGTTTGTACTAATTTAAAGGTCTTATGCGGACCCTCGATGCATCCCTGTGGGAAAAACCACAATTTCAAGGGCCCATATCTTAAAAAAGACACCAAATTCTACCTGCCGAAAGAGCGCATACATCACGCCATTCGACCAGGCCAAACCATGTTTTCAGGCCCCTAGAGGCTGATGTACTTTCCGCCTGTGGATAACTCAACAAGACATTGTGGGGGTGTGACCACTCAGGGACGACCCTGAAGGCAGCGCAACATTGATTGGTTGCGCTGCATTGTCCGTATATAAGCGCACACACACCCAAGTTGCCCATCCGAGGTTCAGTTTCAAGATTCCATGTCCGCCAAGGCTGTTGATACACCAGGGATATTGCACGGGCTGGTGCCTATCTAAAGGGTTTGATTACAGTAGTTGAATGTGGTAGGTGGTATTTGTTTATTTTAAGATTTCCCCTAGGGTATCTGGTTTGAACACACAGTAATTGGACATGTTAGGTGGTATTGGGTATCAACACACAGTAAATATCCTACTCACCTGACCCCAGAGCAGAGAGCCGAACCCCAGTAGTAAACACCACAACCACTGGGTGGTGTTCAGTCGCACGCAGCTGAAGGGTTTTCCTCCACACTGCACAATGAAGATCTGGAGGAAGTACGGTGGAGATATTAAGTGTTACAAAGGTAGCTACCACCTGGATGTTCTCGCATCTTTTTAAAACACATTTTAAACATTTGGCCAATATAGCCTTTTCTCTCTCGCACCTCCCCTGAAGCCCTCTACTGACCCCCATATGAGGTGTGCCAGACATTTTGGAAAGCACAGTTGTATAAGAGCAAGTATTAGTAATATTTTGATCTTACCTGTGCAATCAAGGTGCCCAGGACGATGGTGCAGAAGATGGGGTTGTTAAACATGCCCTCGAAGACATTCCGCTCTCCGTGGATCTTGCGTGCGTTGATCTCGTTGAAGATCTGCATGAGCACGAAGGTATTGAAGACTATGGTGTAGTGTTCTGAGGGTGGAGCGTGCAGGGGGGCGTTACGTCCACTGTCGATATCAAACATCTTTTCACCTGAAAACATCAGAATAATAACAGCATTACAAACTACCACGATTGCTGTGTTCAAAACAATACCACCTACCAAGTTCAATTACTGTGTGTTCAAACCCAATACCACCTACTTTTGCCTGGATGCACCTGGTATCTTACCAAGACAATATGACCTACCAAAAATCCACTTCAATGTAAATGGGCTCCGTTCAGAGGCTAAGTGTTTTTAACATGTAAGTCAATGGGAGACCCATTCATTCCTATGGGAAGTCGGCCTCGAAAAAAAACGACGATGTGTGTACTACCATCAAAATAAGATCAGGCCCAGAATATGGGCAATGGCACTTTTTTCTCAAATTTGCAAATTCACCACCTTAGTAAGGCTTGCGGGCGCACGGCAGGCACCCTGGAGGTCTCGAGGGTGCCTCCAGCGGTTGTGATGACATGCGGTGGCCAATGGCCTAAGTACTCTCCCTCCGCCGCACCGGCTGCTGAAATGAATGGGCGCCTATGGGGTAGAGCTCAGAGGCGCTAGGTGGGGGCCCATGGCTGGGTCGGGGGTGGCTCCGGCCCGCTGGGGTCATCCCATTCATTTCATACCTGAAATGAATGGGATGGATCCTATGGATGTGAAACCAAAGATGTGACCTCTTTGACGGGTGACCTGTGTGAAGGCCTTGAGTGAGATGTGAACTCTGTGAGATGTGAAACCTGCAAACAGCAGCGTGAAGATGATGGTCAGTTGGTAGACTGCATGCCCCAGGATGTTCTTCATCATCGTCCTGGAGATGAGAGGTTTGTTGCGCCCGTACGGCTTCCTGAGGAGCAGAGCTTCGGTCGGAGGCTCCGTGGCCAAGGCCAGCGAGGCGAAGGTGTCCATGATCAGGTTCACCCACAGCATCTGGACGGCCTTCAGCGGAGAGTCCTGAAAGAAAAGAGGGACATCAGTTTACAGTCTGCAGTCACTTGGTACGTTGTCCATTCTCTGCTCCTTTATCTTCCTCTAAAGCTGGGTGTACACTGTGCGTTTTTCGGCCAAATTTGCCACAATTTTCCAGTCATGCAACGATTGGGTCGATCGTGTATGTCGGTCCACGAGAAGCAATTAACAGCGAGCACCTCCCAATCGACCGGGAGAATACCAAACGTTTAAAATTCAGTCTGGTCATGAGGGCGGGGGCCAATTTACCTGTAACACTACGCACGCGCTGACATAGACATGGAATGGAAAAGACGACGACAGAACAGTAGCCATGGCAACTTGCCACTGGATGCCGGAGTTATTTTCTTTTCATATTTTAGAAATGTCATAAGACACACAAGTAACTGAATAGAGATACAGCTACCATCACCACAAAAAAAACCTTGATAAGCATATTTTAAATTATTTACAGGTTTATACATTCCTGTGTAAATGTGTGTGCGTCATAGAATTAAAAAGCGCTTAGAATTAAATGACTGAAGATAACTTCAGGTCTCATTGGAAATTTGACACATTGATTTACTTCCGTACAATAGGGGTGCAATGGATCGCTGTTGATCCGTGATCCGCTCGGATCACGTGTGGTTCACGGTCCACACACGTGTACCGCGAACCACAATAATTAAAAAAATAAATAAAAAGGCACGTGCAGTAGCGCTTTTTGTCCGCCAGATAGAGCCATATCGACAGGGATGTTCTCCATAGGACATTTACACATAGAGATGTGCAATGAAAATGGGCGTTATTGCACTTTAACTTCTTCTCCATGTTGTTTAGGAAGATGAGGATGTGCATTATTGCACTTTATGTCATGTCACTCAGACACTCTGTCTCATTGAAGATATGTGAGGCAAGCTGTTTACTGTTTTTTTATGTTAAAAAGTAGATATATCTCCCGCTTTCCTCTTCAAATGTATTTCATATATTTTGTTTTAATAAAGAGACACTTTTTGTCTTTTTTTTTTTTTTGCGATAATCCGAAAAAATCCGTGATCCGCGACCTCTGATCCGAGGATCGGTCCGAACCGTGAGTCTCTTGATCCGTTGCACCCCTACCGTACAACATTCCAATCGTGTCCGACATGTTGTGTAGTGGCAGCATTCAGATCGCACCCGACCATCGGCCGTATAGTGTGAGAGGGTGAGTCGTGAGCAGCAAACTTTTAACCCCTGCCATTCACTCGTACAGTGTGAGCAGCAGCTTTTGGCGCAATTGAAGAAAATTGCACAGTGTACGTCCAGCTTGAAACAGACCTGGGTGATGCAGGCCCCGGTGAAGGCGACTATCACAGCCACCACATTGACAGTCAGCTGGAACTGTAGGAACTTGGAGATGCTGTCGTACACGTTGCGTCCCCACATGACGGCCTTCACGATGCTCGAGAAGTTGTCGTCAGTGAGGATGATGTCCGACGCCTCCTTCGCCACATCAGTGCCAGCGATGCCCTAAGGAGGGAGCAGGGAAGTTCAATACACAATATGACACAATATAACCTACAAAAATGACTGTGTGTCTGATGTAATCTACCAATTCTACGTGTTCAAACCCTAAATTGCACCTCGTGGTGCCTTTGTTAAAAATAATATGAATCATTTAGACTAATTAGAAGGAAGTTAATGCATCAGGAGAACTGATCACCCCCTGGGACCTAACAGAACGGCGGTTTTATGGTCAAAACGTCCGTAGATGCCGTTCTGGAACCATTGACGATGCAATCAAATTGATTTTAGGCTCATGTTTTGGACTCTAAATTTCATGCACAAAAACAGACATAGGAGTTAGGCTGACTGATTTTAATGATACATTTCTGTGTTCTGATAAATGAGGTAGAGTAATTGTTTTTTACTGATACTTTTCCGTGCTCTTTGGTACGGATGTCATGGGGCTAGTCGGCAGATTGGTTGTGTGAGACAAGGTTGCTGGAAAGCAACCAGGTTGCTAGACTTACGCTAGGTTTCCACAGCAGAGTTTTTTTTTTTTCCCGTCCGTCACCCACAGCGTCGTCCGAACTCCGTGCAAAAAACAAAAGTGTTGTCACCGTTGTGGTATGCTCCACATCAGTGAACGCCGGACGGACTCCGCACGGGACATTCCCGCACGGGCCAGATAATCATTTATTTTGATTTTTCCCGCAGGCACCGTCCAGCGGGAAAGGCAGCTCCGTGAGTTCAGTGATTGACAGCAGCGCTGAGCAATCGGCGGACTGTGCGCTCCAGCTCATCAAAAGACAAATTAAATTGTGTTTTATGTGTTTTTTTTTACTGGAGCATCCTCCTGTGCGTGCGTTGTGTGTGTGTACTCCCTTTCCACGACTGCCTCGCACGCACGCGCACACACACAGACGTTACATGCAGGTCCGACCATAGATTCTTTTAAAATGTTAATGTGGTGCTAAAATGTTAATGTGGTGTGGAGTGTTATCGCGTTGTTTGTTCGCGAGAAAACCAGAGCGCCGCATTCTGTAATGGTTTACTTACACCGTTTTTTGTAACACATTTTATTTAAAATAAAAAAGATGAAAACAAAAACCCAACCGTTTCAATACCACATCCAATTATTGTGTGTTTAAACCCAATTTGGTTAATACAAATACCAAGCACAATAGGACATTATTAAGTGCTGTGTCTAGAGGTTAGAGGTTGTACCATGGCAAATCCAACGTCGGCCTTCTTGAGCGCCGGTCCGTCGTTGGTTCCATCTCCGGTCACAGCCACCACCTGTCTCTGTTCCAACACCGTACTGTCGATGATGCCTGAAGACAAACATTCAACGTCACTACACTGTGTTCACCCCAAGGAGCCTCCTCTCATAGACAGCACTGTGTTCACCCCAACAAGACGTCCTTTCAGCAGTTTAAGGACAGGACCTTTAACGAGAGTGTGTTTGTCTGTCGGTGAGGAGCGAGCCAGGACTCGAAGCTTGGGCCAGATCTTGTCGATTCTCTCCTGTTCGATCTGAAACCACAGACAACATTGATAAGCTTTCACGTCGTGCGGATATTTTCACAAGATGCAACAAAATAAAACGTAGGAAATAATCTGAAGTGGACGTTATTTTTTACTAATACCATGACTTTATCGTCTAGGCCACTTGGGAATAGATTTGACTTTATTCCGACGCTGAAATTGTGCAGGTATTTTTACATCTTTTTTTTTTCTCATTTCCTCTTTCTTCTTGTCTGTTGACCTCCGTTAGAGGAGTTCTGTTAACAACTCTACTGTCCACAATGGATGGCTTAGAACAGGTCTAGCTCGGTAGAAGACATGGGCAATCAGGGTTGGAATCGCGACCTCGGTTGCGATTTTGGCGCTAAGCAATTTCTGACAATGGCCTAAAGGTTAATTATGATGTAAGATCAACAGGAAGTGGTGTACCTCGCTGAGTGGGTTGCGGATCCTACGGTTGAACTCCTTTCCTTCCATACACAGAAAGTCGTCTCCGGGCTGCAGGATTCCACACTTGGTGGCGATGGCGCGCGCCGTGTTGATGTTGTCTCCAGTCACCATGCGGACCGTGATCCCCGCACGCTGGCACTTCCGGATGGCATCCGGGACCTGATTCAGAGAGAGTCAGAATCTAATACATACTGCCCGTAGTCTTGTACGACCTTAAATCTACAATAAATACATACTGCCAGTAGTCTTATATCGTCTTAAATCTACAATACTTAGATGCCGCCAGTAGTCTTATACGGCCTTAAATGTGTAAATTGGACAAGAAAAAAGAGCAACACAATCTAAACATTCCAAAACTGACAAATCGCAGACAGATCACCTAGAAATAAAAGAACTCCACAGACTGATAACTGACGTCACCAATAATCAGAAACAGATCACTAATACTATATTAAAAAATCAAGTGCACCTAACAACACTTGAGGGATTATTATAAACTGGAAGGTAAAAGAAGGAGAGGCAGACAACCCAAACGATGCTGCTACAACATCTACGAAGAAGTTGACCTATCGACTCTCAAAAGAACTGGATCGATGCCTCTGGATGTTAACATAAGCTGTGACCAAATCCAAGTTCTGAATTAAGATTAGTTGGAGATAGGAGCCCATCAGTCACCTCCGGTCGTACGGGGTCTTCGATGCCCACCAGACAGATACAGGTCAGAGCTGTCAAGATGTCGGTCTCATCGTCCCAGTCAGGCTCGCCGTCGGCTGGGGAGAAGTTCCGGAACGCGAGACAAATCGTCCGCAGGCCTTCGCATGCCATGGGTTCCACCACCTGCTTCATGAGGTGATCGCGCTCCCGCGGCGTCAGCGGGGTCGCTTCCCCGTCCGCCGTCAGGATGGAGCAGCACCTGTAGTAATTAGCAAATCAGACTCACAGATCACATAGAAATAAAAGAACTCCACAGACTTCACTCAAACTGCCCAATGAACAAAAGCTAGAACAAGCTAGACTCTCACACAAGTATTATTTAGAATTTTGCATCGCCATGTTTGGTAAGAAAAAAAAAAACATCATGTTCGCACGTACTTCTTCAGCAGAATTTCAGAAGCTCCCTTGCTGAACATCTGATAGCTTCCATCAGCACGCTTCAGCACGGTGCTCATGGATTTGCGCACCGAGTTGAAGGTGTAGACCTTGAACAGTTTCTGCTCGGGGTACTGGTTCCGGATGGACTGGTAGTCTCTATGGAGATCCAGCGCCAGGCCGAGGAGAGCACATTCGGTCTTGTTGCCAACCTGCTGAGGAAGACCACCTTCCTTCTCTGCAGGCTGGAGCACAAATCATTGTTAGAATCCAACTCAAGTCCCCACTTCTGCCATCTAGTACTGGCAGAGTTTGTTTCAAGCTATAACCATGACCCACCAGGATCTTTGTCGTGTAGGCACAGTTTACTCCGATGCCGGTGATGAGCAGCTCCAGGGTGCAGGCGGGGATGACTTCAGGATCGGGGACATTGCGGTGGTGTCGTCCGGCCACGTACACCTGCACCACCGTCATACGGTTCATGGTGAGCGTGCCCGTCTTGTCGGAGCAGATGGCCGTGGCATTGCCCATGGTCTCGCACGCGTCCAGGTGGCGCACCAGATTGTTGTCCTTCATCATTTTCTGGTGACGAAGAGAAGGCTTCGGATTAGATGAGATCTTAAATGGATGCCTTCTTTAGCTCCAGATAACAAAATCGACATATATTTCAAAATCTAAACACATTTTTTTGGTGCAAGCTCCATTTTCTCATTTTATTGACTGTGTTGTTGTGAACGGGGGATGAGGAAGCGGGGAGAAGCAGAACTGCAGTATATCACCATGAGGGGAAGCGATCTCACGGGGTTGTGTGTGCTGTGATCCCAGCCACAGCAACAAGACTATGTATGGGGCTTTTTAAACACATGTTGCTTTTTACATATGTATGTTTGTAAACTCTTTTTTTAAAAAACACATTTGGTCCAATACAGCTTCTTATAATGTAGTTCTCTCTCTTTACCGCACCTCCCCTGAAGCCCTCTGCAGCCCACCATGGAAAAGCTGCTCGTACCTTGACGGAGTAGGCCAGGGAGATGGTGACCGCCAGGGGGAGTCCTTCAGGCACGGCCACGACCAAAACCGTGACCCCCACAATGAAGAACTTGACAAAGAACTGAACGTAGACAGGCACGCACTCCGACCGCCATGGTAGACCTTGAATGGCGAAGGTGTCCACTGCAAACAGTGTGATGAGGATGATGACCGTCAGGCCCGACATGAACAGACCTATAGGGCGTCAGAACAGACCGGTAGGGTTAGGCTTCTAGTTAATTTAACAAGACAACCAGCCTTATTACTGATGTGGACGAAGGAATGCATCCACACTGTCTGATCATTGGAGTACCTGGTAAGATCACTTTTGATGATGTTTATCGGAGTACCTGCTTTCCCGATCTGCACGGCCAGTTTGGTCAGTTTTCCCTGCAGCACTGACTTCTCCTTCTTTGGTTTCTTCTTCTCTGCTTCGTCCGTCAGAGGTTGCAGCTCCACGCTGACTCCATCTTGACCTACGAAGGCAACAGGTTCAAAGTTAGGAGCCAGCAACGGTGCAGAGAAAGGCCCAGAAGCCAACCAAGGGCCTTCTGGTAACCTTCTACACATCTTCCAGTCTGTCCTCATTCATCACTGTCTGCAGGTGTTTATATTTCAATGCTAACGTCGTGAAAGTCACACAGATTGAAACAAAAAACAGAGTTTATATGACATTTTATACTTCTTTTAAAGTGCCACATAAGCACCATAAAACACATTTAACCATGGGGAATCTTAAAATAAATCAACACAAAGTCCACGATTGTCTTTGTGACAGTGGAAGTGTCTGAAATGCTGCTGTCGAGTGCATTAGATATTGAGGGCACCGTCTAGTGAGTAGGGAATGAGACTTACAACATAGACACGTTTCTATAAATAGGCCAATATTTTGTTTTTCACAGATTTGGTTTGTTGGTGTAGACGTGAATTCTCTAATGAACGGGCGCAGTGCCCGCCGACGCCTGTGGAGGGCGTGTAGCCGACTCCGTGTGATTAGTAAGCTAATAAGATTATACAGCTTGCTACGCCGGCTGGCGCTCACGCAAGCTGTGACACACCATTCACACACAAAGCACTGAGGACTCGTCCTTGTGTCAATTTAGACCACAACACAACTGAACAATGGAAACACAACCAGATATGTGATGACAAATGACAGACTCACAGATCACATAGAAATAAACAGATGAACATAGAACTCCACAGACTGATGTCGTTCAAAGCAATAATGGTGATAATCAAAAGCAGATCTCTAAAATGATCATAGATGCTACATGTTGGTCACAGTCTGCTACATGTTGGTCACAGTCTGCTACATGTTGGCCACAGTCTGCTACATGTTGGTGACACAGTCTGCTACATGTTGGTGACACAGTCTGCTACATGTTGGTCACAGTCTGCTACATGTTGGTGACAGTCTGCTACATGTTGGTCACAGTCTGCTACATGTTGGTCAGTCTGCTACATGTTGGTCAGTCTGCTACATGTTGGTGACAGTCTGCTACATGTTGGTCACAGTCTGCTACATGTTGGTCAGTCTGCTACATGTTGGTCACGGTCTGCTACATGTTGGTCACAGTCTGCTACATGTTGGTCAGTCTGCTACATGTTGGTCACGGTCTGCTACATGTTGGCCACAGTCTGCTACATGTTGGTCACAGTCTGCTACATGTTGGTCACAGTCTGCTACATGTTGGTGACACAGTCTGCTACATGTTGGTGACACAGCCTGCTACATGTTGGTCACAGTCTGCTACATGTTGGTCACAGTCTGCTACATGTTGGTGTCACAGCCTGCTACATGTTGGTCACAGACT
>OMKY01230822.1:0-10022 GCA_900302395.1 Bregmaceros cantori | reverse complement strand
TCGTGCGGGCAACGACACAACGCAAGTTAGAGAACGTGCCGGCTTGGGAAACGAGACCTCGGGGAGACGCGCCGCAGGCGTGTTTTGGGAAACGCTGTGTTGTTGATAGAGCCATTGTGTCAAAAGACATCAGACACGGCCATGTTTATTCTGAAGCGGACACATTTTGGAATTATGGAAGTGTGCTCATAAACTTGGCATGGCACAGTGAGGGATCTGCTACTACCAGGGCTTGAAAACTGAATTATTTCTGAAATGCTCTGTTCTGAACGGTTCAGGCAGGTCTGTGTTTAGCGTTTTCGTTCTCGGAACGTTCCGCCACCAAAATATCGGTCCTGAACCGGTTCGGAACACAAAAATTCTGTTCGTTCTTAAAGTTCCTCATATTGTGCAATGTTAAGTTTAGATGTAGTTTATACAAAATATATTTGGTGGACTTCAGTGTAACTGTATTAACATTAAAAGGGGGTTTAAAACGCCTTTACATTCACTTCCTCGTCTGTCCACAAGATGGAGCCCCAGATGCATGGGGCTTGATGACTGACAGTGAAAGTTGGATGGATGCACAACCGGAAATAGTCTCCCAGACATAGGAAATGTTCAAATATATAGAGAACAGAAAAAAACGTTTTTAACCGGTTTTGTGGATTTCATAATGTTCCGTTTCTGTTCCGGAACAGTTGAATACATCTTTTTTCGTTTCCGTTTCCGCTCCTGGTAAAATTCCATAAATTTCCGTTCGTTTCCGGTTTTCGTTTTCGTTCCTTGAACCGGTTCGGAGGCCTGGCTACTACACTGTAACGCATACGTTATTTGTCTTCGATTGTATTCGCATTATCACGAGTGTTCTTGTGTGCGTGCTCAATACTTTTTAGTGACAGGCGGAATGAATGAATGAATTTTATTTTAGGACTGACAGTACAGAGCCATTAAACTGACAGTACAGGGACATGAGATATGAGAAGATGGTTGCGCATCATGCTTGGCAGATCTGCTATATTTCACCCAGCAAACAGAACCAATTATGGCAAAACAGAGCAGGGTTTGTCGTTACACTCTTGCAAGCATGCATTTCACGCCACTTGGCTCGGGAGGGGCGACTTCTCACCGTGCAGCACCTGGGGGCTCGACGACGGGTGGAAATATGAAGTGTCAAGATAAGCAAATGTCCCGGTGTTGTTCAATACAACATAAACACTCTCTAGCAGAGAGGTTCACCGCACATGAAACTGTAATAACATGAGCATTATGCCAAAAAAATCTGACGTTATCAGATCTTTATGAATGTGTGCGTGTGTGTGTGTGTCCAATTATATAACATCAATCATATTATGAAAAACAATCACGGTAGTCCCTTACAACTAGATTTCAAAACATGTGCTCTATAGATTAGTTATATTTGCCTGCAATAGGGGATTGCATGCGGTTTTATACCCATTACTTTACAGAAGGAAATCCAGTCACAACCATTGTTATCACTTGTAAATGCTTGCATCAGAACTCCTTGCACAGGCGACTCCACCCGCTCCAAAACCCAGAATTTAAGAGTTTACAAAGACTAACATGTATGAAATGATTGACTTCATTGTATTAGAATTGTGTTTGGATGTAATGTAATGCCTTACTTTTACAATGTGGTAATGGGATTACGTTACAGGCCTATGAGTAACTTGTAATTGTAAGGGATTACTTATTAAAAAAATAACCATCTCAATCCTGGGTGTGGGCATCACGCAGACCTCAACGAGTGCAGCAAGCCTGGCGTGTGCAGGAACGGACGATGTGAAAACACCATCGGCAGTTTCCGCTGCAGTTGCAACGAAGGATTCATACCCAGCCCCACACAGACCGAGTGCATGGGTAGGTTTCTACTTCTTTTACCGTCATTCATACCCAACCGCCCAGACCAGAAGTATAGCCAGATTTTCAGGGATGCTACGATCAGTTAATTGATCGTTGACGAACCGATTATGAAATAATTTGTAACTTATTGAATGATCGCTAATCGCTAATGATTTAATCATCCTTAGTGCTGGCTGTTTTTTCTGTGCATTGCTGTCCCACACTACACCCACACCTACCTATGTATTAAACGTAATAATTTACATTAATTGATCAATCTTTTCTGAAAATACAAACCATTAGATGGACAAGAATATGGTGAAAATATTACCGTAAATATGATCATGTACATTAATTGTAATGAGTTTGGGTCTAACTAACAATATTATAACCATATTTCAATTTGACAAAATGAATCTCTTGTTTTAATTGTTTCAATAATTGGCAACAAAACAACGATCTAACTATTAAAACAATCATTAGTTCGATTAATTTGACTTTCATTAACATAACATTTACACATTCTACTACATATGCTTTTTTTGCCTTGGGACAACACAATAATGTAATTATTTCTCTTTATAGATTAGTCCTCTGTAAATGTTAATTATTATAATTGTTTTGATCATAGTTAGGATCAACTGACATTACAAACGTATTTCTTCCTATTTTATTAAATGGCTTAGTTGGAAGGGGGGGACCAGGAAAGGTGGTGCTGCTGTGCAACCAATTTTCTCTTTGAGGGACGCAATAAATAAACTTGAACTTGAACTTGAACAACCACCGGCCTCTGGGATTCTAGAGAGATGTTGTGGCTGGTTGCCGTGGTAACCCATTTGCTTTCCTCGTGCTGTGGGTGGTCGTCACTGGATAGTACTTCCTTCGGGAACAGGCAATAACTTTAAATAGGAGCTTTATTAAAGGTTTATTAGGCACACCTCGGTTTATGGCTTTTTGCAGTTTTCAAAATGGCTGGTATGGCTGTGACCGATGGCTGAGACATATAACAAATAATTTGTGCAAAATTTACACAATCGCAGTTTATCGTGTTCGGTCACATGATTGCTCCTGCTGTTTTATTTTATTTATTTATCTAATGCTTGTTTATGGCATGTAATTGAAATTAAAGGATAATATGGTATAAGGCTGCAATGATTAGTCAACAAATTGTAATCGACTAAAAAATGTATCTGCAAAGAATGATAATCGACACATTATCATTAATCATTGTAGTTGTGGCCATTTTATAATCCCAGTATTAAATTCACATAATTAATAAAAACATCATTGATATGAAAAAAAAATCACAATTTTAGTAGGGTGGATTTCCCTTTTTGCAGCGTCTGAATGTGGGACAGTCAGTTGCCTAGGTGTGAACAGTGAAATGTAGTGTTGGACAGTTACATTACCATAGTTTGCTTTTACCATAGTTGCACTGACATTCATTAGTTTAGGGACAAGCCAGAGCCACTGGAGCTTAGGTGTCCCACGTTAGGCAGTGGCTCACTTTAGGATGATTCAAAATAATTAACCTAATTGAATACTTTTTTCAAACAACATGGACTATCTTGCAAGTAAACACAATGAATCGGTTCATATGTGGTTATTCATTTAAAACAAAGTCAACAGATTACTTGACCAACCGTTTGAATAATCAGCAACTATTAGTTATAATTGTCGAAGGCAGACGTAATCGATAACTGCCTTGAACCGCAAAGTTCTCTCTCTGTCTGTCAAGGACAGTATGATGAACCTGAATGAAATATCACTAGGCCACATCACATGCTCAAGTCATGAGTTGTTAAGACAGAAGCCATGGACGCCACTAATAACGCTACCAGGATCTGTTAAGCAGGTGGTTGGCACATGTTCATCACAGAACATGACGCTTTGCCCTTTGGGAATAAAACCTTGGTTTGTGTTACAACATCCTTTCCATTCAACAGATTTTTGTTTAGCTCCAAATCACAACGAAAAAGTAAAATTTACATTTTAATGAAGTTTGTGGTGCAGTGGCTGCTGTGGTGCAGCGGTTAGCGCTGCCGCCTAAACCTAACACCAAGAAGGTCCTAGGTTCGAATGCCAGCCCGCCCAGGTCCTTTCTATGTGGAGTTTACATGTTCTCCCCGTGTCTGCGTGCGTTTAATACGGGCACTCCAATTTCCCCACCACAGAAAAGCATGTTGTAGTTACCCTCCTCCAGTCAGTGAGAGTTGAATCTGGAGTTGAACCGCTCCTCGGGAATGGGTTAAATGCAAAGGAAGAATTTCACTGTACCTGTATGGAAGTGTGACTAAATAAGGTACCTTACCTCATTTGTAGTATGCACTAACAAGTTACCTGCCCTCCTGATTGGCTCAGCCGTGATGGCCCAAGCTCAAAATACCTACTTATTTTATTCACATTCCGATTAAACAAAAGCAAATTTAAAAGTTGTCAATGAAAAAAGGCACTGCCTTCTAGCAGGTCAGACAGACAGGCTGGCTAAATGCACAAATCCTCAGAATATGGTCGAATATTTTAAATTTTTATAATAATATTTTCATTTTGGGTCAAACCAGGTCAGTTACCAATTTGATATAAAACAAAATTGAAACTGTCCCAAAACAATCTGTGGCCCGGTCCAGGGTCCAGGACTAAGTATATTAAGGTCCGACCCAGTCCTACAATCAGCCCTGCTCCCAACCATCCATCACCACCAGCGCTCTAGACTTTGTGAAATCCTATTTCACTGTGACGCTGATGAACTGCGCCTCCCCCCGAGCAGACCAAACAGCGCGTGACCTTTTCCTGACATGGCAAGACGCTCCGTGAGTCTCTCCAACGTCTCGTGCACGCCTGACTAGTATGGGGTCAGAATATTTGGAATACCAAGCATGGTTTGGCTGAAACAAGTGACACCGCTCCGAGCACACTGAACTCTTGGGAGCCGTGTGAAAAGTGGAATGGAGACGTTTTGCTATTTGTATGGAAATAACGAATGGCATATTTTTAGATTTGGATAACCCATTTATTGGGTTAGGGAAGGGTTCGTTTAGAGCAGGGGTGCTGAGACTTTTTCAGCCAGAGATCCACTTTTCAAATTACCAAGCAGGGCTTGAAAACAAAATTATTTTTAAAAAGTTCCGTTCCAAACGGTTCAGGCAGGCCTATGTTTAACGTTTTCGTTCTCGGAACCGTTCCATCAAAAGAATAACGGTCCTGAACCGATTCGGAATGCAAAATTTCATTGTTTCTTAAAGTTCCTTATTTTGTGCAATGTTAAGTTTAGATATAGTTTATACAAAAGATGTTTGGTGGACTTTCAAACTGTATTACAGTTACATAAAACTGTATTAACGCCATTACATTCACTTCCTCGTCTGTCCACAAGATGGAGCCCCAGATGCATGGGGCTTGATGACTGACAGTGAAAGTCGGCAGGATGCACAAGCGGAAATGCACGTCGGATATGTTCAAATATATAGAGAACGCAAAAAAAAAAAAAACGGTTTTAACCCGTTTTGTGGATTTCATAATGTTCCGTTTCTGTTCCGCAACAGTTGAATAAATCCTTTTTCGTTTCCGTTTCCGCTCCTCATACGATTTCGTAATATTCTGTTTGTTTTCGGTTTTCGTTCCTTGAACCGGTTTGGAGCCCTGTTACCAAGTTGGGTGGATCTACTGCACAGACATTGGATGTCATTGACTTGCTTTTCAATATTAATATTTCATTTATTGTTTTTATTTAATTTATTACGGTTGTATGTCCCAAAAAATGGCATAGCATTGAATATCTAATTATTATTTTTTAATAATAATGAACCTAATAAGAGTTTGGTCGCGTAGCGCAGCAGGTTAGACCGCTGCTCCAATCTAGGCCCATTCATAGGCTTGTTGCTATGGCTTAGGTCGCAGCACACGCAGCGCCATGAGATTGCTTCCCATCGCGGTCATATACTGCACATCAGCTCGTCCCCACTCAACACAAGAAATGACTTTAAAAAGAACCTAATCAATGTGTATATAATTGTTTCATACAGTATGTAGTAATATGTAGGCTGTACTGTAGTACTAATATATTGTTTTGCCTGGAGATCTGATCTACCTAATAACCATCTCTGGTTTAGAGGTTAGTCAGACTACACCACTAGAATGACTCCTTTATTACTTAAATGTGACTGGTGTCAGTAGCTCTGCACAGAAGTCACATTCTGTTCAGAGAATGTGTTGGAAATGACAACAGAAATACGTGATTACATTTCTGTAGCTCTGCGGTCATGTGACTAGACCTCCGGGTCCAGGGGCCGCTGGGAAATGTAGTTGGCATGTTCGCCAGTGGCGTCGCCATCGCGCTACTCTACGAACACTTGCATTGATAATGGTTTGCCACATATACAGCACTAACAGTACTATGTTTTTGTACCTACCTTGTACTCTATGAGTGCTTCTAGTTTAAATATGGTATCAAGATTGTAGGCCACATTTTCCATGTATGATCATTCCTGTCCGATCAACAAAGAATGGATATGAATTGAATGAATTAGATTGCGTACATGTCCCTTCCAATCATCCCGTCGCAAAAATCATTGTCAACGTTTCCAGAGTATGTCAAGTGGAATTGTTTACAAACAAAAACGTTTGTTTGAATTAGAAATAAATTAAAGTGCATACCTCCTAATCTGATTGACAAATGTATTTCATTCACGCAAAAAGATAGACATGTACTATTCTGTATCGCTTTATTCTGGTCATTAAAACCAATACAATATCTGATCGAGATGTTATAAAAGTTAGATGAATAGAATGAACCAGCGAAAAGGCATCAGGCTGAAAACGGTGGCTTGCTCACAAGCAAGAAAAAAACAAACTAGAACACAAAACAACATTACACAAGAAACATGCAGTGCTTTGAAATACTTCATGAATATGATTACCGTCACACATCAACCAGCATTCCTCGCAATCCACTGTAGGGCGTGAACACTTGATCGATGGCTGGGAATGTGTGGGAAGCCATAGGAAATCCCTCTAGTTAATCAGCGTCAGCATCAGGAAGCCATGATGCACTTGTCAAGTAGACAGTGGTCGAGGCCTCCTGGAGGCTGTGTTGTCGTGTGCACGGGATGGAGACCCCTGATTCCTTCCTGTTGTACTGTGGACCACGGCGACCTCTCAGGCGGTCTCTGTCTGTCTGGATGAGGGTGAGGTGGAAAATCTAGAGAGCCATATTTCATTAAACGCAGCGGGGGGGAAAAAATGAAATTGCAATTTCACGCCGGTATAGCGGGCTCCACGCATTGATTGACCCGGCATACCAATACGAAAGGAGAGCTAATAACACACCAGGCACCGGTAAATTATTCCCAAAGAATCTCAGGAACGCCATAGATATGGCACCCAAAGATTAGAATTAGTATACTTTATTGATCCGAAGTGGGAAATTATCCGATTATCCGCTTCACTTACGATAGAGTTTATCGTGTGATGGTTACGATTAAGGAAACCGATGCAATGGAAGACATTTCTATTCTATCCGTTAAGGTCAAAGGGTTAACCCACAATGGCATCCCCCTGTGTTTGAGTTTAGGAAAAGTGATGGGATGAGGTACAGTATGTCAGGATTATGCTGCAGCAGAACATTTTCTGTGGGTACAATTTAATTGACGATCGTCACCATTTTTTTGTTTGTTCAAGTCATTTTTGGAGGCCCAAAGATAGAACTAGAAATCATAAACTAGAAGCACTCAGAGAGTGCAAACCTGCGCCAAGGACATGGGGTCACTGATGCCAAAACATCCAGACGCTATTATGTTACTTATAGGCTACAGAAATGCTCCAAAATGTAATAACTTGTCACCAGTGGTAGGCAAACACGCTCTTGGTGGTACATGGGATTATAGTCTGGTCTCGAGCTTGGCAGACCCTAGTGCTAACTGCTACACTATCTGAGCTGTGTAATGACCACATAGTAGAGTGGAGGTAACGTGCTCCATGTTGCTGCAGTTTGTTCTCAAACTAGACGCTATTATGTTATGCTACATATAGGCTACAGAAATCCACCAAAATGTAATCACTTACTCCGTGTGTTATTTTCAACAACTCTACAAGTTTTCATCCAGATCCATGCACAACTTTTTCAGTTATCCTGCTGATGAACAAACCAGCGCGACCGAAAACATAACCTGCTCGCCGCAGGTATTTAGAAAAGGAAAGTGAGTTTTAGCATGTTTATCAAGAGGATGCTGTAGTACAAAGTCATGGAATGTCAACTGCCACCTGTGTTTACCTGCTGTGTCTCATCGTCGAACCCCAGACAACCGCCAGGGCTTCTGCTTCACGGAGGTGCTGGCCACTCACTGCCAGATGTCGTCCAGTAACCGGAACACGGTGACCAAGTCGGAGTGCTGCTGTGACGGCGGCCGAGGCTGGGGCACCACCTGTGAGCTGTGTCCACTCCAGGGAACCAGCCAGTTCAAGAAGCTTTGTCCCCACGGGCCGGGCTACACCACCGACGGCAGAGGTGCGTGCACAGGGTCCCTCACCCATTGGCAACACGTTTAGTCTCAACTGTTTCAGTGCTCGGATTTCTGGGCTCCTATAACTGTGTGTGCAAGGCCGGCTACAACACCGACATCACTGGCACGCAGTGCGTGGGTAGGTTATGCAAACACACGCATAAATATAGTGTGGATTGCCCTAAAGTGGGCCGCTGCCTAATGTGGGACACCTAAGTTCCAGTGGCTCCTCCCTAAACGAATGAATGTCAGTGAAACTATGGTAAAAGCAAACTACGGTAATGTGTCTAACATTAAGTTCAACACTACATTTCCACCTACATGTTCCAACTCCAGGCAACTGAGTGTCCCACATTAGGATGTTGCAAAAAAGGACCCACGTTAGGGCAATCCACCCTGCATGCACAAGCAAACTGTTTCAGTGCTCGGATTTCTGTCTTACAGAACACACATTCGTTCAGCCAGAGATGTCAAAAGGAAAAAAATTACAACTGTTCCTAGCAGGGAACCGGTTAAAGGAACGAAAGCGAAAACCAGACATTTTTTCTATTTTCCAGGAAACAGAAACAAAGTGGAAACGTTATTATTTTTTATGTTCTGGAGCAGGAACACTTATTTTATTTTTTTATAACGGTAACCGGTGTTTCAGCCGACGGGAACGAAATGAACCGTTTTGGGAACAATATTTTTTGTTCTAACGTCAATTTATTGGTTGGAACTCGTGACCGGAAATGTTATAATTCCATCGATGCCCTGGTTCCTTGTAAGTAGAGGTCATCTTCTTTACATTATAAGCTCTCGCTTCATGGACCTCACACATATTTTAGTGTTAAAATGGTTGTTGCTGAAATTAATGAATACATGTGACCCATGTTATCTTCAACAATTAGTTTCCTTTCTAAAGCTATGCCCCCTTGAGGGCCCGTGGAAGTACTTGCTCTGATCTAGAGTAGAGTTACTTCACCTCCATAGTCGCTCTCTGGGGTGGTTAATAATTGGCTATGACTGCAGCGGCCTCTTGTGGCCAAAGGGACACTTGCACTAGACTTCATACTTGCGTGCAAGTCCAATTTCCACCACTTGTCGTGCAGTCAGAGATGGCAAAAGTACCGGGATTTCTTACTTGAGTAAGAGTAAAATACATTTGTAAAAAAACAACTCGAGTAAGACTACAAAGTACTGATCCAAATAGCTGCTCAAGTAAAGTAAAAAGTACAGGCTCAGAAATGTACTCAAAATGTATTTTTGAAAGTAAAAACTACATTCTCTAAGTACTACAAATAAAATTGTATGTAAAATGCATTTTTTCAATGTTAGTTTGTCAATGTTATTGCTCGAATAAATTAACAACTAGCCTAATGTATCTTATATCTCGGGAACATGTATATATTTCCCATGTCAAAGAAAAAGAAAGTGGAATTGTTAAATAACTCACTATTAAGGAAGCACTGATTATGCTATTAAGTCCCTAGAATTATGTCCACACTCACTCATACGCTCAAATGGAGGTGTGTGCGTGTGTGTGTTTGTGCGTATGTGTGTTTGTGCGTGTGTGTGTGTGTGTGCGTGTGTGTGTGTTTGTGCGTGTGTGTGTGTGTGTGTGAGTGAGGTGTTTCAGGTAGTTCCTATCAATGGCAACATTATTTGTAAGAAATACATGAATACTAATGGGGAAGGGTGTAG
>OMKY01230819.1:0-17165 GCA_900302395.1 Bregmaceros cantori | reverse complement strand
GTTCAGGCTACAAAATCATAGATGGGAAGACATATTTTACAACACGGCTGGGAGAAATGAAAAATGGGAGAAAATCCAATACGACATAGTACTTACGTACTTAATTAATTTCACTGCTTGTGAAATGAATTCTATATCGATTAATTGTATCCATGAAGAGCGCCACTCACAGGTGTTATGTAAAGTCTACAACAGGAAGTGAAAGACTTTATTCATTACTACACATCATACAAAATTGATCAACTCATACATATATACGCACACAGACACACACACAGACCAGAGGAATCTATGTTGTGCTGAGGGCAGAGCAGAGGCCATGGTACTGTCTAAACACAGCATCTCTCAAACACTCATTCACAATATTATCTCTCCAGGGTCGGGCTGCTAGTATACTTGTTGTTATAATGTAAGAGCTGCCAGAGCCCAGAGGACGAGTATCTCCGGGGTGGGGGAGCTAGTATACTACCTCTCCTAAGCAAATGCATCTAATTCCCATGGTGGTGTTCTCGCTCCTGTGGGTTCGTTTCAACCTCACATAAACATTTAGAATCAAACCTCTGATAAAACACTAAGTCCCTCATAAAGACCAGAAACACTTGTTACTACGACAAGCACACATGGGCTATAACTGGGGCTGTGGGGAGATAGAGAGACGGCGAGCGAGAGAGACAGACAGACAGACAGACAGAGAGAGAGAGAGAGAGAGGGAGAGAGAGAGAGAGAGAGAGAGAGAGAGAGATGGAGAGGGAGAAAGAGCGGCAGAGACAGAAACAAGGAGATAGAGAGAGATGGAGAGAGAGATGAAGAGACAGAGACAAAGAGAGAGTGAGGCAGGAAGAGAGAGAGAGTCAGTGAGACGGAGAGAGGGAGAGAGCAAGGAAGAGAGAGAGAGGGGGAGAGATAGAGAGAGAGAGACAGAGAGAGATAGAGAGAGACTAAGGGAGGGAGAGACAGAGAGACACAGAAAAGGAGAGAGCGTCAGAGAGACAGATGAAGAGAGGGAGAGAGAGAGGGAGAGACAAAGAAAGTAGAGACAGCGAGGGAGAGATTGACGGAGCAAGGGAGAGAATGGGAACATGTGGTTGTGTTGGCCACCAGGAGGCACCTGTGTTGGTTTCTAGTATTTTAAATTGAATAAGTGCACCAATAAAACTAGTGGTGGGAAAAGTGACACGGAGAGAGAGAGAACGAGAGAACGACAGAGGGAGAGAGTGCTCAAACAACCCCAATCCAGCAATAGTGCCTCAATCATACTAAAATCACAGCAAACCAGTAAAACGTGGAATAAATAAAATATAATATACTGTTATATACATATATACAAATTAAAACCATTAAAACAAAAAATAAAACAGAAGGAGAGAGAGTCAGGAGGGGGAGAGAGAGAGAGCGAGAGAGTGAGAGAGAGAGAGAGAGAGAGAGAGAGAGAGAGAGAGAGAGAGAAAGAGAGAGAGAGGAAGGGAGAGAGAGAGAGAGAGAGAGAGAGAATATATTTGAAGTGAAAGACAAAAAGAGTTGACAGAGAAGAGAGACTGGGGTTGGTTGGGGGGCGGGGGGTATCCTTTGGTCGGCTCTTGTAAGATCCTGAAGACGTGCAGTCATATTGCTGAACCGCCGTATTGATCCCAGTCTAGGATTAGCTGATCATTCTTTCTTCTGTTTGCTCTCACTCCCTCCCTCCCCTTACCTCGCCCTTCTTCCCTCTATTCCTCTCCCCCATTTGCTCTCTTTCATTTGCTGTCTTTCTCACTTTTGCTCTCACCCCCCAACCACCCCCTCTCCCTCTCTGTAGTCCATCTCTCATTCAGAGCTGCTATTCTTGCTGGAAACACAGTGGGGAATCTGCTCTAAGCCGTATCCATGTATCTGCCTTGTATGTGTTTGTGTGTGTGTGTGTCCGTGCAAGAGCCACGCACATACGCACACACACCGTCCATCATATTCTGTGGCTGTACCCCCTCCCTGGCAAGTGTCGGACGGTGAATGAGCATGGGATGGTGTCTCAGGGCACCCCCCGCAGAGAAGTAACGACCACTACCACAAAAGAGGAATTTATTGGCTGATGTGATCCAATGTTGTCTGTCCGGGTGTGTATTGGCGTGGCTGTGCTACTTTGTGTGTGCCCTGCATACTTGCGTGCGCAAGAACGTTGCCTTTGTGTGTGTGTGTGTGTGTGTTGGTGTGTGTCAGTGCACACGCTTTTTAGATGTGTGCGCCGCCTCTAATCTCGAGCGGTACTCGCGGCATAGAGATCGAGGCATTACTGCGACTGTGCGTTTGCAGGCCGGCCGTGCATTTACATGATCCGCGCTTTAAGATTTCAGGCCTGCCACTGTCTGGACATGGAGCAGAATATGCTGCGCTCCAGAGGGGGTCTGCGTAAGGGGGAAGGAGGAAAAAAAAAAGGGGGGGGGGGATTGTGCTCCTCACAAACATCCCTCCCATCCCTCTCTTACAACCCCCACTATCTCTTTCTATGCCCACCACCAACCCAAATACAGCTGGCCGCGGCGCTCGTCGGAATCCCCTGAAACTTCAACAGCAGATGTGTTTTTCTGATGATGGACTTTTGCACGTAGGAGCATCACAGCAGGGGGGAGGCAGAGTAAGCTCCACCGACGAACATACGGATGCCGCAAAGCTTAGAGACTTATGCCACACGAATAACTTGTGAAATGCTCAACAACCTTTTGTTTGTGTCAGCGCAAGGAATGAGGTGGAAGACATGATTGCGGAACGTGCTCCAAGGTTAGCTGTCACGCTCGACGGCAGCCCATGCCCGAATTAAAATGTGTTGCTGTGCAAATCACGGACCGATACAAATTCCAAGCGCCTCCTCGAGTCTCGTCCACTGCACCAGGAACCAGCATATGGTGACACGCTATATAAAAGCAGACTGAACTGTGGCTATACTGCACACTCGCATGCGCAAAAGACAAAGGCTGTGTCCGAAATCACTCCCTATTCCCTACTCCACATATGGCGCCCTCACTTAAAGTGCACTTAACAGCTACGGACACTAGAGTCGGCGCCGTCAAAATTATTATAATATACATAATTATAAAATATACAATTATAAATATCAACAATCATCACATGAAGTTTAACTATCTGCCATGGTAAGTCACTATATACTCCCGCCACGCCATGTTTTTGGAGTTTAGGTCATTTTTAAAACGTCTCGCAGTGCAATATCGGTTATATTGCTTCATCTAAGGTACATCAATGCTCACTACTTTCCGCGGTGCATTGTGGGATACTTTCAGTGCGCTATATATAGGTTACCTGGAGAATTCGGACACCCCTACAAAATGGCGTGCACCCCATATAGTGCACAATATGGGGGATAGGGAGCGATTTCAGAGACAGCCATAGAAAGTTTGTTGCCAGCGCAGAACGGGCAAAGGCAACAATCAGATGCATGTATTTTAACTAGGGATGTCAATGAAAAATCGATTGACCGATAGATAATATTTAATCGATTCATTTCTTTACCAAACAATCAACTTTTTTTTACTACAATACATTTTCTGCATTTATGTATGCTGCACCAAGAAGAATCACATCCACCCCGTAGTAGATCCATATTATCCCAATATCTCTATGACTGTTGAAAGGAATAAAACCCATAATAGATGAACATTATCACCAGTTTAATCGGCAGTTTAATTTTTTTAAGTTTCACGTTTAAGATCGAATAATGAATGGTTTGAGGGCTTTGGTTCAAAGCCCTCAAACCAGGGCTTTGAACCAATATTTTTGTTGTGTTCCATCAATAAATTGACGTTCCTGAACCGGTTAGAACAAAAAAATATTGTTCCCGGAACGGTTCATTTAGTTCCCGCCAGCTGTTTAATGCTATGTAATTATATGCTGCGATGAACCCACAGCGACTCCCTACAGAGGCCCGCTGGTAGCGCTCTACAGCCGAGGTCTCTTTGCGTGTCTGGGAGTACCCATAACACCACACTGCAGAGAGTCCTGCAACGATACCTACTTTACTGCTGCGTCGTAGATTTTATAAATCGATTTAGATAGATTTAATTCTGAAGTTATTCCGAAGTGCACTTCTTTGAGGAACAAAATAAAACCGGTATTAACCAGTTAACGTTTTTAAAAATAAGTGTTCCTGTTCCAGAACATAAAAAATGATAAAGTTTCCGGTTTCGTTTCTGTTCCCTGGAAAATATTAAAAGTTCCTGGTTTTCGTTTTTGTTCCTTGGACCGGTTCAAAGCCCTGCTGCAAACATTTGTATTCCCGAAACAGTTATTTACTGTTCCACATGCAACCGACAAAAAACACTCACTTTCAAAGATATATTTTTAGAAATTAGAAAATGTCAAGTAATTACAATAAATAAACTAGAAGCACTCAGAGATTGTATACCTGTGCCGTAGTGGTACAAAAAATAGTACATGTAGTGCTAGCAGTATGTGTTTATCATTATCCATGCAAGTGCTCGTAGAGTAGGGCGTTTGCGATTGACACCACCGGATGCCAACTACATTTCCCAGCGGCCTTTGCGACCCGAAAGTCTGCTCACATGACCGCGGTAAGCGCCCAGCGATCTATCGGTGAGTTAATGATCAAGTATGATTATGTTACTTATAGGCTACAGAAATGCACCAAAATGTAATCACTTCTTCCGTTGGTCATTTCAAACAACTCTACAAAATGTCCTCCAGATGCGTGCACAACTTTTTCAGTAATCCTGCCGACAAACCAACGCGACCAAAAACATAACCTGCTTCCGCGGCGCGGGTGATAAACACGCTAATGACTCTACTAATCTCTACTTCTCTTTCTCAATCTGCCTCCTGTCCATTATTTTGTGGTGCAGCATAATTTGATATCAATAGAACCTGATTGTTGTGCAATCCTATTGCCACACATTTGTATTGCAACATTTGAATATTTTTTGCCAAATTCCTAACTCACAACCTTAAAAACAGTGGCTGCCTTGCATAGTCCAGCCTATGCGAGTCTAGCCACAGTAAAACATGACAAATAAATACACTAACAAAAACCTCATGATGTTGTGCTTTCTTCTTCATTCAAATTTGGCTTGAACTGGGTTTGTTATTGTTAACTAAATCTGTCTATTACATGTTTACAACCCATGGCTGGCTGGGTTTTGAAATTATGTCTACAGAATATTTGGGGGAACCTTTTAACAACATGGCAAATGTCTTTGAGAATTCTAAGCACTTGTAGGGTTATCTGGAATTTAAAAACAAAAATGAAAGTGAATTGGGTAAATGGGTAAAAAAAATACAGATTAATGTGAAAATCGATTTTCTTTTTTTAATACTGTTTAAATTTAATTATTTACAAATTAATTGAAAAAAATCTATTCGGATGTCTGCCAGGGATCCATTACTGCTAATCCACTGATAAATGAGAACAAACTCTGCCAGAGGTAATATACTGCACGCCAGGCAATGTGCCACAAACACAGCTTTAATTTTTATCAAACATGCGCTTCTATTGTGTGGCCGACAGATGGCAGCAGAGTATCGCATTGATCCACATCAGAAAAGCTTTGATGACAGCATGAGTTGCACCATAATAATGTGTGCAGTGTGGAGCCTCAAACTCGCTCACTTTGGATGAATACCCTAAAGTTATAATAACTTAATTTATTCCACAACATGCCACAAATTGGCCATGTTTATAATTCCTTTCTTTGAAGTAAAATTGACTGCACTTGTGTGTGCTCCAAGTGGTCATAACTGGAGGAGACCAGAGGTGGAAAGAGTACAGAAAAATTGTAATTGAGTAAAAGTATCTTTACTTTGCTTATATTGTACTCAGATAAAAGTTACTTAATTTAAAATGTAATGAGTAAAAGTTACGTTCAATTATTTAATGCAAATAAAGAGTCATGAATCAAAGTAAGCACACTTTTTTTGTTCTTTTGTTTTTTTAAATCAATATTTAAATTACAGCTGCACAGGAGTTCAACTTTTTGCCCGAATTAAAACATTTTCACCATCCACAATATGTTTTGTAATCAGTAATGTGAGGGCTCTCAAATGTAATGAGTAAAAAGTACTAAGGTAAAAATGTACTTGAGTAAAAGTAAATATTACACATTTGAAAAACTACTCAGAAAATTACAAATTACTCACAAAAAGTAATTAATTACAGTAATATGAGTAAATGTAATTCGTTACTTTCCACCACTGGAGGAGACAAATGCATTTTTTTTGTGATTGTGGAATTCATATAACAGCAATCATAGAGTGAAATTAACTCCAGCAACCTGAAATTCTGTGATGCTAAAAGGTTTCACTAAACAAACTATATTTCGATGCTGCAAGTGTGTTCCAACTAATTACCCCCACTCCATCACAAAGTATGGCGGAAAATACAACTCTATGATTGGCAATGATTAAATGATATTATATGTTATTCTTCAAGTACAACCCATCCATGTCACCAAGGTTGCTCAATGACTAGAGAGGAGTCGCTCGTAAGGTTAATTGCAGATCGCTGGCTGCTTTTAATACATTATTCATGGGACCCATCATGAAGTCTGCCCTTTCAATGTTTGCTACACCATGTGGAGGCTTCCCCGGCTGTTGTAAGGGCAGCTTTATCCTTCTATGGCAGAATTAGTGGCCCGAAAACAGCTTGAGTGGCTCGTTTGTATTAAATGCAACTCAGGTAAAAAAAATACGCAGAAAATCTGTCCAAAAACACTTTGAGCATTTTTGAGGAATCATTAAACAATCCTGGATGTGAGGCGTGATCGTGAGGCGTGATCATTAACTCTACATTTTAATAAATTGTTCCTTAGGCCAATACCCACCTCTGGTAACTTTCATGATAGTCCGTCCATACCTTTTGGGTAATTTTGTTGATACACAAACAAACAAACAATCAGTACCACAGACTTCCTAGAAAAAGAATACTTACTTACTTGACTGCCCAAGATGTAAATAGAAAATGTATATTCAGAGATGGCAGATAACCAAGTACAAATGCTTCATTATTCTACTTAAAGATGAGGCAACATAAAAGATCACATTTTTATGTGTTTATAGTGGTCATAGTAGACCATTTTGTATTGTATTCCAGTCATTTTGTTTTTGCTTTACAATATTTGCCTAAAGTGGGCATTCCGAGGTCCTCCCAAAACTTGGTTTGTTTTGAAATCAACGTTGTAATGACGTCATCACAACTTTAAGCTGCAAGAAATATTCAATTAACGTCATGCATATGCATTTTCACCTGCTACAGTATTAGCGTGGAACTGCATCAAACTATTTCAACTAATGACCAAAACTTGCTAATATAGCATGTTGGGTCTATTTACATGGCATACAATGTTGGAATATTGCACGTGCACGTATGTACATGTGCATTTTTGTGTAACTATCACACGAGAAAGCACGGGTTTGGGCGTTTGTCTGCGTGTTACGGTCTTCCCATGAACCCTCATTGAACATGCACGAGTGTGTGCGTTACACGCATATGAAATAGCACAGTTTCTGGACCATTGAGCACACCCCCATCGTTTTTTGTTTTTTTTTAAACATGAAAATGTATTTATATAAGCTGCACCGGCCATCTACTGAAATTAATATTTATTTTAACTGAGCAGAAATGAACGGATCAGTTTCCGAACAGAGCCCGAAAGCAACAGCGTTTGTCATAACAACGACAAAACAAAACAGAACTGATTGATTTAATCCTCATCACTGAAACAATCAGACTCCTCTCCTTCAGTGTCCGAGTGGAAAAGTCAGAAAAGGTTTGCATAACGGTTCTGGTTCTGTGGCAATTTCAGTGTTGCTCTCCATGTGACTCAATGCGCACCAAGTTTCACCCCAGGGTGTGCAGCGATTCTATTCCCTTACTTCACTAACTAACTGCCTTGAACTTAAATGCGGCATCAAATGAAATTTTTTTTTTTCATTTTTAAGGACGATCCATGAGAGATTTGTACAAAAAAATCTGTTTTGTGCCGCCTGGCACAAAGTTTTCCCACGACATGCCTACCACGGAGCCATCATCAGTATATCATGCGCAGATACATACTAGGCAGGTGTCGAGCACATCATCTTGGATAGGAGCGGGCGGCTTTCAAATGTGACTTTCAGCGGCTTTTTAAAAATGTTATACTAACGCGGCGGTGAAAGCTGCATAGTTCAAAGAGAGGTAAAAGAGTTGCGGCTTATTGCCACAACTTCCACCAACTCTCTAGGTACTTTTTCCATCTCTGTCTATATCACACATAGATCCTCTTTTAAATTACATGTTATTAGTGCAACTTCAAGCATTATGTCTTGCAACATGACTCCTATTCTTTATCTAAAACTACTGTAATTCAACAGCTACAGTTCTAATTCCCACCCATAGTCGTCAGCACCACTGCCACTCAACCAGCTGCAACCCATGCAGTGGGTGGCTCTGGACATGATGCCATGAGAGGAGAATCCACAACAAGGAACAATAGACTACACACACACACACACACACACACACACACACACACACACACACACACACACAGACACAGACACAGACACAGACACAGACACAGACACACACACACATCGTCCTCATAGCTCTACAGTACTTAAGGTCACACTTGAGCACCAATGGGAAGTATCTGTCCATTACGTGAGTGTTTTTGGTGACAACTTTAACTCTGTGTTTTGTTGCTTTACATTTTCAAGTTTTGCATGATGGTTTCAATGTCTTGTTGATGTGGAAGCAGTGAATACAACTGATTGGGGATGGGCCGATGGGCTACAACTAACAATTATTTCAATTCGATTAGTTGCCGGTGTAACGATTAATCTGTTTTCCTTAAAAAACATTCGGATGAAGCAACAATCACGAGATTAATCGTGTCAATTTGAAAAACTCAATTATTAGTCTTTTTAACCAGGAAATGAATAACAACTGTACAAACAATGTACAATTAAATTACTAAAGTCATGGCAATTTACTCATACTGCACGTCTGCACGATTTTGATTATTTTAATGACATTTTCGATTTAATCTTTTGCATTTTCAGAAAAGATCAGTTATCAGATATATCAAATTTGTGTGGACAAATTGGTAGTGTCAGCACAAACTGGACACAATAACAGAAACTAATTTCCACTGCGAGTATTGATATTAAAATTGGACATTTGTTTTATTATATTATATAGTCAACAATCAAGCAACTACTCATTTTTCCCATAGTCATTGATGGAGTCATAATCAAATGAAAATTAAAAATAATTGTATCACAAATTAAATCTGATCATATAAAAGGGTGACAACTTAAAGGTGTGGGTGGCAACACCCAGGAGTGTGTGGGTCACGTGTCAATATGAATGGTAATACTAGCCCCACCACAGCACCACTAACCTGTTACACAAACAATGAGGCCACGTGGTAGCCGAGGCAACGAGGTGTCAACCTCCGGGCTGAACAAACATTGGCGGCAACTTCACCGGCCGTTTCCGGAAAAACCAGGAAGGACGTGAATCCATTTCCTCCACATTGTAACGACTATGCCCATTTTGATTTTTTGGTTCTTTTTTTTGTGGACCTCTAAAGCAACACCTGGCATGCTTTGGTAGTTCATAGGTTCAAAGTCTCCTAGTTTGCAAAGGAAAATCAAAAAACAAGGCATATTTAAACATTTTTGTTACAAGTGGAAGCCCCAGTGGATTGTTTGACAAGATTGCAATCCAATTAAATATTTTCAGTAATCTATTAATTTGTTGGCATGTTAAATAGTTGGTTAAATAGCTGATTAATTGATCATGAAAAATAAGAATTGTAGATAATTATGATGCATGACAAAATGATCATATTGTGAACTAGAAGCACTCAGAGATTGCACAACTGTGCCGTAGTGGTACAAAAAAACAGTACTTTTAGTGCTAGCAGTATGTGTGCCAAGCCATTATCAATGCAAGTGCTCGTAGAATAGTAGCCTGGCAAGCCAGAACCAACGCATCGTCCACGCACATCACTAGCGGCCCTTGTGACGTCACTACGGAGAATGGGGATCGTTCACCCGTTAATAATAATGAAGTATGACTTTTATGTTACTTATAGGCTACAGAAAAGCACCAACATTTAATCACTGCTTTTTTTCGTCATTTCCAACAACTCTGAAAATCTCATCCAGATCCGTGCTCAACTTTTTCAGTTATCCAGGGGACAAACCAACACGACCAAAAACATAACCTGCTCCGCGGCTCCGCCCGGCGCAGGTAATAACAAGCAACTTGAGCATTTGAGATTTCAGGGGCTTCTGTGTACTTGTACTGTCTGAAGCAAAAGAAACGCATCCAATGGGTATTAATGTGTGTAAACAACTTTCCTGCCAAAAAAGGATTTTGGCATGGAAACGTTCAAAAGCCACCACGTGAAGAAAAAAGAAAATGTGTTTTTCCCCCTCTGTAGAGTAGGTGGCAGCGACAAGTCTAATCTAAACAGGTCGTCTTCCTTGACAGAATGTCACCGAGCACGAGGATCAGAGCGCCGCTACGTATCTTTGCCATACATGCTGTACATCGGCGAGCTTATCTCGCCTCCGCAGCATCGGCGCGAGTCCCGCCATCACAGGGACGGCAGGCCACAAAGGCCTCTGCTACGGAGGTTAAGCCGCTTTCAACACAGACGTTCTTTTTGAAAAAAAAAAAAAGAGAGGAGAGGGGAAAAAGAAAAACAAGCAGTCAGCCTACGTGCATAGCTAGAAGCGATTCTGGACACCGTGCGAGTTTGACGGATGGGCATAGAACACAGCAGGAGGAATGCAGCGACTCCTGCATGTGTCGCTGGGTGACGAAAAGGAGCTGAGGGAGTCCAATACGAGATGCACATATACACAAAAACACATATATTACATGTTTTTTTTTCTTCGTCCACTAGAAATTAGAATGAAAACTACAGATTAAGCCAAATGACCAAACTAAACAAGCTATTGATATTGAGTAATCCGAGAAGCAACATAATATCCCTCCGGGCACAAGGAACTCAAACTCACTCCCCACCTTCATGAACAGTCTAAAAACCCACCTTTTTAAACAAGCATATTTACTATGACCCATCTTTTGTTTGTCTGGTAGTTTCTTTTTACTTTATTTTCTTAATTACACTCAGTGTTTTTAATCAATGTAAGGCGACCTTGAGTGTCTTAAAAAGCTCCCTGAAATAATAATAATAATAATAATAATAATAATAATAATAATAGTAGTAGTAATAGTAGTAGTAATAGTAGTAGTAGTAGTAGTAGTAGTAGTAGTAATAGTAGTAGTAGCAGTAGCAGTAGTAGTAGTATTTGAAAAAAAGTAAAATGGAAATGTTGGTCCGCCATCTGCAATAAGTGGCGATAGTGAGACATCAAAAGGTTTGTAATATTAATAATTATTTGGTTGTGAATAATCTGATTTTGAAGGACAAAAATGAACAGATAAATCTATTAAATTGTCTGAAGAACTGCCCAATAATCAATAAATAACCGTTAATTGCAGCCCTACTTCAGATGGATTCTAAATGACACAAAAGGTGAAATATGAAATTGGTAGTAGAACCAAAAGACTATCATCATTTTTCACTATCTCTACACTTGTAGCAGAATGTGCACCAACATGAGTCATCCTTCCTCAGAGGCATTGATCCAGTGTTGTTCAGTTTAGGGTCGGTAAGTTCAGTCCTGAGCATTCGTAGAGACCATCGCATCATTGTTTGGGTTGTCTGACTCTTCTTCTTTTACCTTCCACTTCATTCTGGCAATTAATTGTCAAGAAGATTGGGAGCACTTTTAATGGCCATATGATTTTAGAGATCAGCATTAGTGGTTACTTTGAGTGATGTTAGTTTACGGAGTCTTTTAGCTCTATTTTTTTTTATATAACTACAAGAAGACATCGATAGTGGTGTTGTGTCTTGAATAGTGCGTTCCCAGTACACCACAGCAAAGAACTGTTGCTAATTCACAGTCTATCGAAGGTCGCTCTATCTCTCCTCTCTCTGAATCCGATGCACTTTTCAATCTTTCACAGCTACTCCATCATAACATGACGTTCTTTTCCCACAGCACGTTCTCTGTGATTATTCAAGCCAGGGGCCAACCGTGCCGGAGAGCTGCCCTTACTTGACTCCGTGCTCGACATGGTGGGTGGCGGGTATGGAGGCTTCACTTTTTATTCCAACAATGTGGTAAATTCAAGAGCATCTGAAGGAGCGTGATTCAAGCTACCCGCCCGGATATGGTAACTCAGCCAGAAGCGGTCTATAACGGTTTATTGCAATTAAGAGCCGACATCTCTGGCTGGGTTTGCCAAGAGAGAGAAAACACACATTATTGTGAAGTATTACCAAATGCATAACCAATTAAATTCATCTTAATTAAGCGATACTAAAACAATATGCAAAACATGAATTACTGTTTTTTTTAACAATTAGCAGAAAATAGCCATAACTTACAACTATCCACTAAGCATTGATTGATTGATACACATTTTTGATTTTGAAGATGTTTCAAAATGTTTTGAAACCGAGGACCATATGTCAGCTTCTAAACACAAGGCATACGTTTTACACTGTATGAATGTAATAATGAGGTTGAGAGTAATAAGGCTTGGAGTCAAACGACAAATCAGTTGATTCGATCCAATGTAATGTGATAAATAGTTGGCAAAAAAAATTATATTGATCGATACATTAGTCATCAATTTATGAAACACAAACTGGATGACTGGTTGGTGCTGATGACAATGGACTACGGCTATTGACTACAGCTACGACTACACATTGTAAGAACTTTACGGAAACTAATGAAAAAAGCAGTCACCAATGTAACATGCAACATGTGAAAAAAATAACACTGCCATGTAATGATGTTCAATGATGACCAAACATACAGTATGAAAGGCAAGTATATCTCTACTTGGCAATGACCCCAAACATGGACATTAACCTTCACGTATCCTCTCCATGTGTATTAAACAAATCATTTGCAATTGTGCTGCGAACAACGCTCAGAGTATCCTCACGTCCGCCGCTGTGTTGAAAACATCATTACCATTGTTCGAGAGAATGGTTTGTGCAATCTCTCTTGAACCATTTACGATCCAGCATAGCAGTTTTCAGGTCATGTACATTCAAGTTTATGTCTCAGGTTTGTGTGTTCACACATGTTTATTTGGATGACATTTCCAAGAGAGATGTTTCACATAGATTAAAAGGCGAGTGTATGGCCCGTTCAACCGACTTCCCGCTTGTTTAAACAGAATCTACGTTTCACATCAATGAAGAAGGTTTAACAAGTGTTTGGAAGATTCATTTTTTTTATAAAAAACATCAAGTTCAGAAGTCCATATGTTATGAAGATAATTGCAGGCCAACCAAGCCATGGCCTTTCTGACCTTAATATTGTTTTCTGATGAGGAGATAAATGAGCCTAAATATTTTCATAATCTTCCTTACACTTTAAAATGTGACCAGATTGCGTTTTGAGTTGAGTTGTTGGGTCACTGGTTCAATTTCCAAACTCTGTTTTTGCAGATGAAAACCTGCAAAATCGGTATCAGTCAAATATACTGCAGGAGATTTTTTTCGCGGGTGAATCTGAACCATTGTTATTTATTTTATAGGCGCAGTGTCTATAAGCACTCCACCAACGATATTCCTCGTATTCATTTTTTTGTACAACACTCACGCAACATTAAGTTTGAAATCAAGTTCCAATAAAGTTGGTTGAACCAGTTTCCATTTAGGGTTGGCACTCAGCAGCTTCTAACTTATAATGAAAAGTAACTAAGTAACTCAAGCATTAAAAGTAACTAAAGCAATCAACTTAGTTATACTCGAAATCCACTAGTGAACCATCACATTTTCTACAATTGAATTGGCTATAAAACAAAGTAACTTGTTTCATGACATGTTGTGTAAAGACAAAATAAAACTAATAAATGAATAAGTACTTACTTCAAAAATAAAGAGGATAGAGTCCAGCTCTTCTCTGTGAGATTTGTTCCCTGAAAGAGAGACACAACATTTTATCAACTTAGATTTCTCATTCTGCCACCGTCACCAATCCAGACCAATTCATCAAGTCCATACAGATTTTAGAACTCGTACATCTGCCTTACTGCCAATACGAACAATTACCTTTGTTAGTCACATTATTCATCAAACGAAACACATCCTTTTGGAGCATAATTTATAATCGATGAGCGCATGTGCTTGACACCAGTGTGTGGCATCACGCAGACACAAACGCCACACAGAAGACTTTTACAGGTGGTTCGGTGCTCCCCAACTCCTGGGTCACCCAGCGTTAGGCCTGCACAAAAAAATCGATTTGAAATCGAAATCTGATTTATTTGTTCGGACGATGGCAAATCCAGTGAAATCGATTATTTCCGTCATCCAGCGAATTTGTGGTTGGCCCTCGTCTTATATATATATATATATATCAAAATTTGGGTGGGCAGATCGACAATTTGAATTTATTCCAAAATCTTGCAGGTCTACCCAGCGATCATTAGACCATGGGTCATTTGGTCCCAGGCTTTATGATAATGAAGGAGAATGAGGTATCTGGAACATATGAGAATGACCTCAATAAGATTAACAAACAGAACTCTAGATTGGAATTCCGGTGGTGGAAAATGTGTTAGAGAGTGCGTCCCTCAGGCCACAGGCCGAGCAGCGCCGTGGGTTCGCACACCCTCCCCGGCTTTTCTGTATGGTGGATGAGGAGGATGAATGGCACATATTTTATGGAGAACAAAAAGGCGAATGTTTATCAACATGCACTGAACGATGTGTATGCACAACTGATGGTCCTCACCTTTTTGTTTCAAGTTGCTTTCCAGTGTAGCAAAATTTTCATAGAAGATAAAATAAATCTGAGAACCATTGCTCTCAAAGAACGCCTTCAGTTCACTCCTCTCGCTGATATCTGTGGACAACAGGAGGAAAAACCATCAGTGGACATCAATCAGATCGATAAACAAGGCTAAATGGGATGGTCAATTAGGATTAAATGAAACTTTATTGTCCATTGGCAAAGACCCATTAAGAGTAATGCTTTTGAAAACAAGCTAGGCAGAAATAGATAAGATCAGATGCACATGCAGATCATTAATTTGATTGAAAAAGAGCAATACATTTGAGATTCACGATGTCTCCAATCGTTTTATGAAATCGCGAAAGATTTTGAGCTATCGAATATCTCAAGATAATGTACCCATGCGTAACCAACTCAGTGTACGGAATTACACGTTGGTTATTCCAAGCTTATAATACCGCATGTTGCGTGGTTTGGAAGACAACAACATAAAAGTAGCTCAAAATAACATAAAACTTGTTCAAATTGCGAGGAAGGTAGGTTGCCGTGTAGGACAGCTGATGCGGTCAAGTTAGCTTAGCATGCTCACTTAACAACGCATCGCACGATGTGGCACTCAAACTAATCGTTCAAACTCAACTCAAGCTCAAGTGTTTTGGTGAGCGAACCATAATGAATGGTAGTGGGAAAAGATGTTTGATTCCTGACAGAGAAAGATAATTGTTGAATATTTAATTGATAGAAATTACTTGAATCATTGAATGATTGCATAGATATACATATTGTATATCGGTATATCGAGATCTAGCATTTCCCCATATATGATGCACCCATTATGGATACGATACGATCACTTTTATGCCAAAACAATTGCCTATAAATCACAGGATAACAAAGATACAAAATAAAAAAATAATCAGAAAGAAAGAGAGAGAGAGAGAGAGACAGAGACAGAGAGAGAGAGACAGAGAGAGAAAGAGAATGATACATGGATCAGTGAGTCACTGCCAGCACTCAGGTACCAGACAACAGGCTTCTCAAAACACCGGCTGCCAGTCGCATTGGCCTTCGACACGTTCTCCGCTCCCTAAATGTACGCGCCCTTGATGAAAACACAGCACCTCCTACATGCATATAGGGTTTGCTAAAGTTTGATTTGATTTAATTCAAGGATCCTTTGTTAGTCCTCACCGTGGTGGTGTTGACGAGGCATCCGAAAGGCCAAACAAATACATTTACACAAGAAAAATGTCCATGGCGAGTTGTGTGCATGCAATTCACGTTTGGGCCCCCATGTGACCTGAAACTATTCAATTCCTCTTGTTCTGTACCATTGCTGGCTTAGGAAGTTTTATTGCCAATTTCTTCAGCTTCTGCCGTCTCATCTCTGAATATTTGTATTCACCGTCTTTTTTTTTTTCATCCCCATTATCCTCGGCATGCTTTTAGATGTGTAAACTTTGCATGTTGACTTCGAATCAGGCATACTGGGTCACTGCTTGGCAAGTAATTGCAAATCTTTGTTGATGCAGGCTACAGATGTTAACCTATCGAATGTATCCAACACTTGCAAAACTTCTGGCAAAGGTTGTACACCTGTTCCATGCCTCCTTTCCACTAATACAATGCGGTCCAGTATGGTATTAGTAAAGTTCAGAGAAATGCAAAAAGTGGTCACATTTCAAGTAAATGAACAGCATCCTCCTCTAAGCTGCAATAACAATTCAGTTGAACCAATCACCAGTTTGCAGCGTTTTGACTCCTTCCAACGAAGTTAGGAGGAGTCAAAGTAATGCAAGGGGCTATAGCTCAGTGGAAGGTTAGGCAACGTCAAAGGAAGCCTTTTCAGAGAAAAAAACAGAATAACAAGGCATGACCCCCGAGGTTAGAATACGACATCTTGGTTACAACCACACATATCCATGTGCCGTTCACCTGCCTTTCTAAAATCCTGAAAGGCTATCTTGAATCTAAATTTAATCAACAGCATTTTTCTCCATCCTTGCATTCCTGACAAAGAGACAATACGTATTCTGTTCAACAGGGATTCGGCCGATACCTGAGACATGGGTGTTGGCCTCTGAACTTAGTGTACCATTTGTGGGAACCGGATAGCATACTTGTTGGCAGCGGCGGCAAGATGTCAACAAAAAGTCAGTCTGTATCAGTAGCTCTGACCCATGATACCCAGAGGGAACTACAAAATTCCCTAGCACTACACACCACTGAAGTGGGGTAAAGCCTCAAAAGCAACCAACCCATCCAATCAAGATGAAAAGAAGTCACACAATAATGAAATTATACTATCGCCCATCATGATTTTGAGTCACAATGTAACAAAA
>OMKY01230814.1:0-10659 GCA_900302395.1 Bregmaceros cantori | reverse complement strand
GAACATCCGCCCAGGATCCCCCGCGCTCGCCTCCCTCCACCGCGCTCCCAGCCCGAGGTCCCTCCCCGGCCGGCGGGGCGGACGCTCCCCCACAATCTCCTCGCCACCCCACTGCTCCGCCTTCCAACCTGACGGGTCAATAGGCTTCTCATCTTGATTTTTTTTTTTTTCCCCCCCTACCAGCGAACAAGTAGAACCAAATGTACACAGCGCAGCAACAGTTAAGGTGCCGACATTTCTCTCTGCATATGATAAAGTGCACAAATTATTCTATGTACTATCATTACATGTATTCCCGACAGAACTGTTGTGACTATGCTTTCCTTGGTGAATGGAGCATAGTCGGTTTTTAACCGGTGCATTCTTTTTTTTTTTTTTTTTTTAAAGAGTTGACTTCCACAGAGCTTGGAGGGTTATTTCATTTCAAGTGGATAAGCTGAGCCTGTTTTTGTCGCCTGCGTCCAGAATGCACATTCAAGTCGAATCTCATTGTGGCTCGGTGGGCGCCCGGCTTTGTGCTTCACTTGCTGAACGACCTCACTTAAGAATCTGTGGGACCAGCTAATTATTCTATTCCTCCCCACCCCAACAATTGTTTGATTTTTTTTTTTTGTTAAAGTTTTCTGCTTTACATTTTTTTTTTTCCCCTACACTGTAAGTCTGTACTCAGTGTTGGGGGCATACACTGGATTTACGTCTGGTTTGAGTACTGACAACTGGTTTCACTGTGCCACTTGGATCGAATTAAATGCCGTTTTGGAATCTGTGTTCACTTGACATTATTCCTGCACGACCACGCTTGTCTTCGAGGGAAAACCTCCTCCAGAATTTACTGTTATGTTCTGACCGAGGCACTTGGCTAGCTTAGCCCCATGCACCTTAACAGGGGTGAATATAGAGGCAACAAATGAGATCAGGGGTTCCTTCGAATTATTTTAAAATTTCCTATAAACTGCCACTGTTCGACTCAACTTGAAACTACCCTGGATTAAATAAATCATTTGTTGGAATTAATTGATGCTTCGAATTCTAACCATACCCAAATAGCCTTTAATTCAGCAGTATAGCAAATTATTTGGTAGAAATGAAGTAATTCAAAAGTAATTCCTTCCCAGCCCTGATGGCGAGTAGCTGCTACGAGGCCACATGTTGAGTGTGGAATTAGTCTACTGGGGCAAGTGCAGACAACCCCTGAACCCAGTACAATAAAACTGCACACCAAATAAGTCGGTTTGAACTTGTCGGTTGAAGTTAGTTAGATGATTCAAACAAGGGGACGATATCATTGAAAAGTCTTTATTGAAACTTCCACTCAAAAACATTAAACAAGACCATTCACAAGATACCAACAAGCCAGTAAAAAAAGGTTTTGACTCCCTGCAAATGTATTGCATTTGAGATCATATACAGCTTAAGTTGCATTCTCTATCGGGTCTTTAGGCTAAGCCAGCTTTGTGGTATACTGCTCAAGGGGCTATGGCACAGCTAACAATCATAGGTTGGAGATTGCCCAGATTGAGGGAGAGAAATGAAATATTGAGCAGTAGAGGATTGTGTTGGTTGATTAAATGACTGTTTTAATTCCATGGGAAGCGCTGAATAACATTCTTCAAAACCTCAGCGTAAGAAAATCGTATTTACTGTATTTGATACAGGTTAATCAATGAAACAAAACGCAATACATTCTCACAAGGATTTTAGACCAGATAACCCTTAAGCCTTTGGGGGGAACTAATGTATTGGAATATATCAGGCTTTCGGTTGTGCCCAAAGGTCGGCAAACTCCACAGCCTGGAACATATTCACTCACATTATAAAAGAAAAACGAAACAAAGCCTATTCACCTGTTTGCTCTTATGTGATGATATTACAGTTCCTTTTATTATATTTGGTCCATTAAAAAAAAAAGTTGACTCTGGAGAGCCATATGGGAGCTTACTGCATTAAGGACAGTTTGTGTGTGTTTTTTTTTTAAAGGTGTCGCTTTGCAACTGACCAATTTTGATCACCGATTAATCTGCAATATTTACAATTTGTTTTTCCTTAAAAATTGGAACAATTATTAACCGGACATTAATATAAAATAGCTTTATTGTATTATTTGTGTGGCTATGTGTCTTAAGTGTTTGGAATCCAAGAGAATGTGTGCGGTCATGACACTAGGCATGGTGACTTGCATTGGGAGCAGCGTATATTAAACATGTTCAAGTGGAAGACTGACCAAATAAATCAATTATTTGCCAACCAATTTGATAATCAATTGATCGGTTGCAGCTCGAGCGCTTTAATCTAGTGGGACTGACATTGTATCCCTTCTTTGAGTTCTAAGACTTGTGTGTACAACGTATACCGCTACCGTATGCATTCCTTAACACATTTCTTTCCTGGGTCAGAACTACTACAGCAGACTATACCCACTATCCCGACACCCAGGCACAAATATAACAACAAAACTGAAGACAGACATTAAAAAAAAAAAAAAAAACATTGGAATGCATGAAATCGTGACATTATTGGAATGGAATATAATCACTCACTTTACACAAAATCAAAAAGGACATGAATACAATTTTACATTTTCTATTCCGAAACATGTGGGGACAACAATTCGTACCCATGGCTGGAGATTTTTTTTTTTTTGCAACTTCTAATCTTAGCCTTTCTTGGAATGGAGTCTGCCAATATCATCACGTTTTTTAAAATCATCCTATAAAACCTGGCACCAGTGGACTAATACATTTTAATTGGAATGTATTCTAGTTTCTTTTAATTTACTATTTTTAGTTTTACACCATTGTATTTTAGTTTACCAACAGTTATGGGAACACGTTTCATTGTCGCCAGTGTGGTCCGTTCTATTCATCCCTGTACACCACTTTAGTCAACCATGGTTGTTTTCACTGCGCTACGCCGATTTGGAACCATTGTATTTGCCCACAGAGTTTTACAGATCTGCCTTTGATCGTTTCCATTATTGGTTTGAGTGACGTCAGTCCGCCGAGTTCCCTTATTTCTATGCGATCTGTGCGGTGATTTGTCACCACCCATCACATGTGATGGATGGTCATGTGATGATCACATGATGTGATCTTGGAACTTTAATTGTGTTACTCAGTTTTGTTGTCAGATTCAAGGCCGTGTTTGACTACTGGCATGGCCCACGTTGTTTCACATTCTGCTACAAGAGGAGATAGTGAAATATGTTAAGTCTGTCACAAAGAAACATAGTTGAAGTTATTCCTTAGGAAATTGATTTGAATTGTCTCACTGTGTGTAAACTCAGTCCCAAATGCTGCCACCACATACTTGCCTGGGCCAGCATGTTCGAACACTAAAAAGGTGTGTGTGAGAGGGGTTTTGGTCCAGACTCCATGAAAAAAAAAATGGTATAAGGGAGTTTTAGATCGTTTGGATCAGTGTTTCAGGGCAGTAAACCAGATGGGCCAAAGGAAGTCTGGTTCTATTGCGTGGCATCAAACCAAGCTTTTAGTTAGGAAGGCCACAGAATAATATGTGTCATTATACTATGTAATATACTAATGTATAGTGCTATTATACTATGTAATATACTAATGTTTGCAAGACTTGCTTAAAGGGAAACGGCACCAAAAATACATACTGAAATGCGTTCTTGATCTCAGCGGATTCGAAGCATATCCATCCCGTCTCCGTACGTGCACTCAAGATGTGCTCAGCATTACTTTGCTAGCGTTGCTTAGACCTACGGCCGCCGAATGGGGGTGGAGATAGACAACCAACTAAAAGTCAGTACACTTGATTTTGTGTAATGACACCGTTTTAGGGGATTTTACCATGTTTCAAACAACCATAGATAAAACCTATAAAACATGATCAACATAGCTTCTCAAGTACAAAAGTGAAGCACAGAAATCGCAATGTGTGGGTGGACAAATGGCAGAGTTCTACTATCGTATAGATATTTGTTTAGCCAAAAATGTCCTGAAAAGAATGATGTACAACTTGACAAGATTGATTTTTAACTAAATTTGTTTAGCACTACATTAGCATGGGGCTAAGCTACCCTAACTGCTGTGCAGCGAGTGGGTGCAGACACAAACAAGAGAGGTATGTTGGGTAAGAACATGTTTCATTATGAATCTTGATTGTGTTTCCCTTTAAATCTCTGATCCAGGCACATCTTCTAGAAGCTGGTCTAGACGTGGTACTACTTGGGCTCCAGCACCAGTGTCTGGACGGGGTCTGAGACATGGTCTCGGGGAGGAGGAAGAGGGGGCAGACATTAGTTCTAGATGGGGTGTCCGGACCAGGTCTGGTGCTGGACGCCTGGCTTCAGGTGGATGATGGAGACCTCCACAGCTTGCAACTTTGTCTGCTTGGGGGGGATGGCGCACACCTTGTAGCTCACCTTGTCGCCCTCCATGGGGACATATTCACCCTCCATGCTGTGGGAGCATTAACAAAACATTACAACTTTTCTGGAGATGTCACCCATCACCTTCTGTGATGGGTGCCGTGTCCGAAATCGCTCCCTATCCCCTACTCCTTGCCCCCCATATAGCGCAGTCACTTATATAGTGCACTCAACAGCAACGGCCGAGATTTCGGATACTAGAGTTTCTGCCGTCAAAATCATTATAAAATATAATTATAAAAAATATAAATATAAAATTCAACAATCAGGAAAAAGTCAAAAGTACTTTCATTTATGAAAATTTGCAGCAGTTAGTCACCATTTACTCCCACAGCGCCTTTTTTGGGAGTTAAGGTCATCTTTTAAAAATGTCTCGCAATTATCTTGATTTGTCTAGGGTACATCCGATGCTCACTAAATTTTTGCAGTGCATTGAGGGATAGTTTCAGTGCACTATATAGAGTACATAGAGAATTCGTACACCCCTACAAAATGACGGGTGCCCCATATAGTGCACTATATGGGGCACATAGTGCACTACATAGATGCATGGGGCTTGGTGACCGATAGTGAAAGTTGGATGGATGCACCATCCAACTGTTCAGTTTCTGTTCCGGAACAGTTGAAGAAATCTTTTTGTTTTCGTTTCCGCTCCACATAAAATTCTGTTAGTTTTCGGTTTTCGTTCCTTGAAACGGTTTGGAGCCCTGGCCATGACACTCAAACACATTTGAGCAGAAGATGGGCCAAACAGGGAAACGATTAATCACTGCCGATTAATCAATTATCCAATTGGCTGGCGATTAATTCAATAAATCAATTATCATCGATTAATCGGTTGCAGCTCTACACATTACCCTAATCCTTAAAAAGTGTAAGTGGGACCAATGGGCCCAACTTTGAATTAAAAACGTTGTGTTGTGGGACCAAAGTACCCAAACAATCTAGCGAGAGGCACCATTAATTAACACAATTTAACTGTTTTAGGCCAGACAGAGAGGGTTGGGCTAAACTTACTCAGAGATGTGAACAAAGATGTCATCCCCTCCGTCCGACGGGGTGATGAAGCCGTGACCTTTGGACCGCGAGAAGAATTTACAGACACCTGTGAAGAGGGGACCTTGGGCCGCCCGAGCTGTGCTGCAAAGAGGAACACCAATGCTATAGTTGACAACCGATAGCTCAAGTATTTGTATCTGCTCATGCTACCATGCTAATGCAGAGAAAATGCTAATGATTATTCATGTTGCATTTCAGCATTCACAAACAGCAATTTCCCCCAAATTACAAAAGTCTAAAGACTTTTTTGCAATGCAATAGGATGTACAACATTACTGGGTGGGGAAAGTTGAGACAACAGTACAAACTAAAAGATGAAGCGATTAATTGCGATTACAATAAAATACTTGACTAATTGTCTTGCTTTGATTAATCATTGAAATACTTTAGGACTTACATCAAAGTCCTACAAAAAAAAACAAGCTCATTACCAACATCAAGATTTCTGAAATGGAAAAATATTCAAAGAGTAAGACATCCTCAATAATAATAATAATAATAATAATAATAATAATAATAATAATTATTATTATTATTATTATTATTAATATATGCTTATGTTTAGATGTGATGTATGTCCTAATCTGTCTCCGTTACTGAGACCCAGGGTATGATTTTGCTTCAAAATAAAATCCAGATTTTAACATCTGAAACATCGATTTCAGATGATTCAATTGCATTATTGAAAAAAACAAAAAACAGCACAATAAAGAATTTAATCTCTTCGCGCTTACGTGCTAAATCAGTAAGTACAACATTGATGCGATCCGATTTTAAGATTTACATATTTTTTTGAACGTTTTTTTAAACGTTTTTTTTTTCAAGGCAGAATCATCTCCTTTGACAGCGTTAGAGTGAAAGGGGGATGGGAGAGTGTGGACTAGTGGACGTGAAGCGCTGCATGTGCTGTGAAATACGCCATAGGCACAAGAGGAAGTATATTAAATAATATTTTGGGCCATATCGCCCAGACCTAGTGCACACTATGAACTCACGCAGAGTACGTCCGTGTCCTGCGTGTGGGCACCGGGCTGGGGACCAGGTAGTGCCTGGTAGGTGACGAAGAGCGGTCTCGTTTGCACGCTGGAGCTTTCAGAACACCTGGCACAGACACAGCAACAACATTCACCCAAAGTGGCAGAGAACCGATTTAGTAAGTCTAACGGCAATCATGTTGCATCATGGTGCACCCAATGCCAGTGTCATGGCCCCTGACCATTATCTAGCACGGTGAACACTGTTAAGTAGGGTTGCAACTAACGATTTAACTAATCGGTTAGATATTTTTTTCCTTTTAAAAAAATCCCCCCAAATATTCACAGGGACACAGAAAGAATGTTGTCAAATTTAAATTTTGGTTCACGATAGCCAACAAATGAACAACAATTTAGTTACAATTTATCACAATTTTTACGCCAATATTTTGATGGTTTCCTTCATATTCATTTTTTTAATCAATAATGTTGAATAATTATATTATTTGGATTTTCAGAAATGATTAAGTAATATAAAATGTATGTAGACGGATAGGTGGTTGTGTCACAAAAAAACTGCTGACAATATCAATGATTAAACTCCTTGGCAATTATCGATTACTGCATTAGTTGTCGATTAGTCTTATAATCAAATAATCGTTGCCGTTAAGCCCCAGAAACAAAGATATGTCAGCTTTGGTGGGTAAACAATTTTCCAAGATAGCAAGGAAGAGTAGGCTCTTACACACTAATACTAAAATAGACATGTTGTAATTAATCTGCATCAAGTGGAGATGATGAGACAACGTTTGCAATTGTTAACAGACAAAAAATGGAAAGCATGCATCTTGTACAGAACTAATGAAATGCACATCCGATGTCTGTCTAACAGCTTGTGTAGGGCACCAGAGGGTAGCAAGGTGGCGAAATGTGTCGCACAAAACAAACACCGTTTTAGAATTTGCTTGCTATGTGCAACTCTTTCCGATTGTTTGCAAAAAAAAAAAAGATTAAATATTATTATCAACCGATTAATTGATCAATCATTGAAGTCATCCCTAGTGTGGAATAGCACACCGCAAGTCCTCTTCTCAATGCGTTGGTCGTGTGCTTCCACTGAATGGACATCTTCAAAAAAATAAACAAAACAAAAAAATAAGGCAAAACACTGCACTGTGATCGAAACCAGAAGCCTTCTTCATCGCCGCGATGTCAGTGCACGCCCACTGAACTTGTCTTTAGAACAACAATATCAGGCAAGAGAAACAGCAACAACAAATAAGTAATTACGCAACTCAACAGCAGGTACCGCTCCATTCATAGCAGGGCAGCACCGATTCACAATCTGATAACGATAAGGTTGCTTTAGTGGGCAGGGTCTGTTGGCCTATGGATTATTAAATACCAAAGGTGTAACAAAGTCACGGCAGTGCAACTCTCCCGACACTTTTGAGTGTTGATTCAGACAGTGGTCGCATTTACATCGGTGGGGCCTTGGTTTCTTGATCTCTCTCTGGCTCTAGTCGCGAAGCGTGACGCTTTTGCTGGATAACCCAGGGGAAATCTTAAAATACATCAAGACATCCAAATCCAATAAAGTCTCACTACAGTAAGCACCAATTAGCGCTTACAATTTTGTCCTGTATTTCAAATTTTGCCCATTTTGGGAAAACAGTACAGACCCCTCACTCTTGGGCATGCAAATAATGATGTTATAAATATATCATTTCATGAACTGTATTAAATATATATTTATATAAATATATGTAGACAAATATATTGATGATTTACGCAACAAGCAAAACGACAGTGACTCATTGTGTTGCCGAACAAAATCAGTTACAACATTAATGTACCACAATGATCCTAGAAAACGGCACAGCCCTAGCACAAATATTCTGAAATATGGACAACTCCAAATTACTCACAGATCGGATCAAGTGAATGCAGAAGAACCAATGGCATGGCTGCATTCACTTGGCTTCAATATGGATTATATTCCTCATAAAGCAAGCACTCTTCATCTCTGAGATTTGGCCGAACTATACTGAAATCTATACTGTGAAAAAGAATTTCAGGTCTACTCACCTGGCGAGGTGGGAGAGCCAGGGACTTTTGCCGGCACTTGAGGAGAGTGGAAAGCTGGGGTCGTGTTCTGCGCCTCCTGCACTGCCGTGGGTTCAGACGCCATTGTGGACAGAGCAACTGTCAGCAAAAACGGTAAAGAATGAGGGCTAGAATAGCTGGGCCTGGCTGACCCCACTAGGGGTCCGACGGGGACACCCCTAAGGGTCACAGGGGCACCCCAGGGAGGAATAACACTTTTAAACCAGGGATCTGCAAAAGGTCTTAATTAATTGTTGCTGTATACAGCCTTCCACCACCTGCAGGAAGATCCAGATATGAACTAGAAGCACTCAGAGATTGCAAAACGGCATAGTGGTACAAAAACATAGTACCGTTAGTGGTAGCAGCAGTATGTGTGGCAACCTATTATCAATGCAAGTGTTCGTAGAGTAGTGCCATTGCAATTGACACCACCGGCGAACATGCCAACTACATTTCCCAGCAGCCCCTGGACCTGAAAGTCTGACCTCGGTAAGCACACAAAGATCTATCGGCAAGTTGGTGATCAAGTATGATTGTTACTTATAGGCTACAGAATTGCACCAAAATGTAATCACTTCTTTTGTCATTTCCAACAACTCAAAATTTCATCCAGATCCGTGCACAACTTTTTCAGTTATCGAGGGGACAAACCAACACGGCTAAAAACATAACCTGCTTCGCGGCAACGCCCTGGTGCAGGTAATAATTGGCTATATCCCTTACAATGAAGGGGTCTGCCAGTTATTTTAAGCCAGGAAAAGGGGGTCCTTGGGGTGAAACGGGTTAAGAGCCTCTGGCCTAAAGCACCCATTCTTAACCAGGGGTCTGTGACGGAGGAGTTGGTTTTAAATCGGGGATCTACGAAACGTCTAGATCTGTTTATCTAGGTGAATTTGTTAACTGAAGCACAATACATCCTCCCGCCACAGAAGGCACCAGCAGAGGCATCTCATGGCTGCACTTCGATAACACTAGTTTGATTACAGTCGACATGTATAAAATGCATTGGAGACTATTCAACACTTTGTGGGCAACAGTCAAGAAATAGACATGAAGAGTGTTTCAAATTAAAAACGTGTCAAAATCGAATTTCAATGTTTCAAAAGAGAATTGTTATCAATGTTATAGTCATTTAGTATGGCAAAACAATTTACTGTGACTTTGCTTTCGATTCTGAAGTATAATTTAAAAACTATCCAAATGATTGGTCGACTAATTGTTTCAACAATCAGCAACTAAGCGACTATTTAAATTATCGTTAGTTGCAGGCCTAGACCAAACAATGAACCGATTCAACTCAATTAAAAATCGATTATCGAGTTAGTTGGCAGTAGGGATGGGCATTCGGTTAAAATTTCTTGGTCGACAACTGAGAATCAACAATCAATTAAATCGGTTAACCGAAAGTTGTTTTTTTTCTTTTGGAGCGGTCAAGCGTGGACTGATACCAGGAAGGAAGAGATTTCTCTGAATTATGGCAGTTTCACCACTCAACTTTGGATCAAACTGTTCCGAAGTATTTAAATCATTCAAGTAATTTCAAGTTGATAGAATGCCATCCGTCTCTGTCAGTGGGTTTTAACTAAATTAATACTATATTTAGGTAAAGAATCAACACATTATAAATGTGATTTGGGAATATTTGCCTTCACCCAAACTAGGGGTGTTCGATCTTGAAAAAAAAGTAGATCACGATCTTGTGAGTGCATATCACGATCTCACGATCTTAGATTAATATATATATATATATATATATATATATATATATATATATATATATATATATATGTGTATATGTATATATATATATATAATCACATACATACACCTTACAATTTATATCATCGTTATTGTTATATATACACATTATAATTTATATTAGCATTATATTTATATATACACATTATAATTTTTATTAGCATTATTGTTATATATACACATTATAATTTATATCATCATTATTGTTATATATACACATTATAATTTATATCATCATTATTGTTATATATACACATTATAATTTATATTAGCATTATTGTTATATCTACAACACGCTTCGTACAACAGGTTTCGTAGCATTCTATCCATGTATTTCTATGCTTTAATGCCACACCCACTCGTGAC
>OMKY01230813.1:0-11661 GCA_900302395.1 Bregmaceros cantori | reverse complement strand
GATAGGACGCCAGTGCAACCGAATTTGGCCTTAACGCAGCCCGGGGGAGGAGGGACGTTGCCTGTCAGCAACCCCGCCTGCCCCGTTCTAAACTAACTCAGCCAGGACCACTCAATCCCGGACACGGGTAGTCGCCTCGGCCGGCCTTAATCCCCTGTAAATAGTGTGCGCGTGGTGGCAAGTGTATGGTGTGCTGTGTATCTGCATTTAGTTTATTTTGCAGTGTGCCCTTTATTGTTATTGCTCACTCCGCGCACTGCTTTTAGCCCGGCCGGTTGTGTGTTGTTTGCGGTGCTCGTTTGCGGTGCTTGTTTTGGTTTGCTTTGTTTTGTGTTGTTTGCTTTTTGTTTTAGTACGAGGCCTACCTGTGTCCTATTGTGCTGCGAACAGAGTGAGGAGAGGCGTGTCCAGCTTCCTGCCCCGGGCCCCGCCGAGCCACCAGGCGGTTGTACCGCCTATGAGGCTAAATAAACTGTTGAACTGGCTGCGCTGTGTCTTTGTCTGTCTGTACCCAAGCCGCTCATACCGGCTGACCTGGGTAGCACTGGTCCCTTAACAATAAGATCACCTTGTGACGAGAGTTTGGTGGCCTATGCACTCACACTATAATGACACCTGTCAAGTGGCTGGTGATCTTGTCAGAGTTCAGTATCGATAAGCTATTCCTGAATCTGGTGGTCTTTGTGAGCAGATCTCTAACGTGTCTGCCAGAGAGGACTGCTGGAAAAAGACACTATACACAAATGGGTCATGGATGGCAGAAACAGCACAGACTGGATGATCGCCGTGTAGAAAGTGATCAATCATGGCTGAAGCAGGTTGAACTTCTTCAGTTGACGCTGGGAGAACAACCTTCTATGGACCTCATTGATGTGACTGGACCACTTCAGTTCCTTTGTGATGTTGGTTCACAGACTTGAAGGAGTCAGTGGAGGCCAAGGAGGGTGAGGGTCTTTGTGGTGGTGGCTCTTTCCTGAAGTCAACATCAGTCATCTCAGGTGTCTTCTTCAGTTTGAGTACAAGGTGTTTTTTTGTACAAGGTGGTGCAGGGCCTAACCACTTCCCTCCTTGATGTGCACCAACATGGGCATTTCACCCATAGTGAGTTCTACTTGTGATATTGTTGATGGTCAGTGAGGTTTGTGGTGGTGATGTCATGGATGTCGGTAGTGGGGTCAGACAAGGTTTGTTGTGTTACAAGTGTTGTGGTGTTTATCCGTGCTGCTGGGGCCCCCTTCCGACACTTTTGAGTGCTGATTCAGACAGTTGTCGGCCCGTGCATTGACCCTGGGGTGTCAACAGCCGTGGCGCATGCAGAGGTTGAGAGCCAGGGCCTTTACATCGATGGGGCCTTGGTTTCTTGATCTCTCTGGCTCTAGTCGCGAAGCTTGTCGGTTTTGCTGGATACCCCAGGGGAAATCTTAAAATACATCAAAGTTCATGCAAGCGATTTACTATACTACTATAAGGATAGATGCAGCACATATCGTTATAAAGTAGGAATTCATTTATTGAGCATAATAACCATTACTCGTAATGGTAAGAGAATGTATAACACGCAAGAACATTTGATATACGTTTGGCAAGTTGATGTTCAAATTTCATTGAAATGGAGAGTGTAATCAATAATGATCATTGTTCAATAAGGGGCAGAGGAAGCCACCACTCTATAGAGGCATTATTATTGTTCATACTCTTAATTTATTATAATATTATATGCATTGTTATTATAGCACATGATCAATGAAATACAAAAAAGTATAGCCTAATTTTAGATCCATTAATGTCAGCCAATTTGAGAGGGCTCAGGGACATTTGGCTTCCGGCTTGCGCGACCCACCATCGCATCCTTTGTGTGCCTGTGGAGCAACTAAAATGTCAGAGTGAATTAATTGTAAGCTAGTGCTTTATGAATAAATAATATTGTGCAATCATAGTGTTTCAGCTGCCACTGCAGACATTTAAAAAAGGGTGGAGGGGATTAACACACGTCAGACGTGTCAGACAGCAGCTCAATACATGACTGTCGATAACCCCAAGACGGAAGAATGGTATAACGTTGGGACACGGTGTTTCCTTTGCTAATACAATAGAATACAATTTGACACACTTTATCGGTCAATAATTACCAGAGATGTAGAGTCGAGTCCGAGTTTTTAGGGGTCGAGTCCGAGTCGAGTCTGAGTCTTTAGGGTACGAGTCCAAGTGGAGTTTCGAGTCTTTTTTTCTATTGTTCAACAGCGGACGACACTTGTCTGAGCATGCCTTTGCGCGCGTGGATGGAAAGCTGTTAAGATTCGTATAGCGAGAATAATAAATGAAGAAATTAAGGACTCAGTCAGGAATGCAATAAAGGTTTGGATGACTGTATGGCGACCCCGTCGTCATCCGTATACTGTAACACAGGAATCGAACACAAAACACATGAAGCACACAGTGTGTGAATGAAAACAAAAGTAGCTGCGCAAAGGCAATGAGAGTCTCTGAACACGGAGAGTCAGTCTTCGAACTACACTAAAATGTCTTAGAACATGTACTCATCTCTGAGATCTGGTTGGGGGCCCGGTGAGCCGGATCAGGAGGCAGAGACGGAGAGGGAGCTTCCTGCAGCAGGGAAGAGGAGGCTCCGGTTATCCCGACGACTACTAAGCTAGGTGGCTAATACAAAACTTGAACTGAGCTAGGAGAGTTGTAAAGAGAGAGAGAGAGAAAGATCAGGCTATTGTTAACCATAACTGCCCCCTCGGTTCTCACCGAGAGAGGATCAGGACGTTGCGTCGCCTCAGTGCCCGAGCCCCGCTTATGAAGGGGAGAACGGCCAGTCACGGAGCCGCCCCGGCGCTGATTTTGATGCGCTGCACCTGCGTTCGTGCGGTCCACGAACGAACCCGGCGCCTGGGTGCCGCTTGTGGACGAGCGGCCCATGACAAAAGCAAGTGAAAAGAATGGAATTTTTTTAAAGCCGAAAAAGAGGGAAAGACTCGTCAAATACTCATTGATAGTCATTGACCTGGATTCCCGAGTCGAGTCCGAGTCTTTAGGGCGCGAGTCCGAGTCGAGTCTCAAGTCCCGTTTTTGGTGACTCGAGTGACTCACGAGTCGAGTCTTTTGACTCGAGTCTGCATCTCTGATAATTACCAACCCCAAGTTTTGAAAGGCTGCTAGGATTGGTGTTGACCACAGACCCTGCCAATTTGTAGTAGGCAAATGCAGGTTTTTCGCCCTTATCTCATCCCCAGCCTTTGGGTTTGCAATGTCCCTCCATTTGATATTTGTTAAGGGAGAGAGATCAATTGTGGACCCTCCCTAGGCTCCCAGTCAGGTCGGGAGCTGACTTCGCCCTTAGGTCTCAAGACATGACCGAATTCCACAAAGGTCGCAGATCAGCAAGAAATACACAAAAACATAGTGCACAAACAAGTGCTTAGATGGTGTTTGAGATGAGAATTGGGATGCAGCATTAAATTGACATTTTCATCCCAGGGTTCTACATCTTTCTTGGTATCAATGTCCTGTGGACATGGTGACGTGACAGCGCCCCTACTGGTCCGATCCTACCTTGCCCTGCGTGGTGGGCATCATAGAAAAGAATATCCAAGAATCCCTTCAGCTTCTTTGGTGTTCATCACTGGCTCTGCTGTGTCACCAGATCCTTCATCCTGTGGCAAAATCTCTCATACATTGGGTTCAAGTCCTATTACTGCTCAGAAATAAATCCCCTACAAATGTCCGACAAACGTATGAACTGAATTCCTGTTATGAGCTCTTCAGACCTTCTTCAGCATCTCCTGCACATTCAGTCCTTTGTATAGTTTATAACCTCTCCTGTTTCTGGTTGCAGTGACAGTAACTGTGACCATAACAGACCTATCATCAAAAAATCTCGAACAAGACCACCGGCTGGTGCATCCTTCTTTCTTTTATTACTGAGCAAATAATTGTGAGCAGAATTTCAATACACTGCACATCCCCCTAACCAGAAACAAATTAAGTGATTTCTTACTTACACATCTGTAAACATAAGAGAACAGATCACATGGGGTGTGAGGGAACATTTCAGTTAAATAACTGTCAAGTAATATCTACTATTAATAGTAATATCTAAAGTAATATCTACTGATCTAATATCGTCAACTGCCTGTGTATTGACAAGGATCAGAGGTCGGGAACACATTACTCCAATTTTAAAATCGCTGCACTGGCTACCTGTCCGTTTCAGGATTGACTTTAAAATACTTCAACTGTATTCGTTTTCTAATTTGTTATATTTAATTAATCAGCCGCAGTGGAACCTAGGGTCCACCGTCTCAGGTCTCTTTAAGTTAATTCCAGAACTCATGGAGAGGCTGCATTCAGCTACTATGGCCCTCGACTGTGGAATAGTCTCCCGGAGGCCCCCAGGGCTGTGGAGACTGATCATGTTCTTAAAAAGAAGTGTGTGTGTATGTATATGTCTGTGGGTACTGTCTGTGAACATTTGTTTGTATGTCTGTGTGTATGTGTGTCTGTGTTTGTGTGCAGGTGCACATGTTCTGTGTGTGTCTGGGTGTCAATGGCTGACTGAAATGATAATCTGAACCCATGCCATTTGGGAGCTAGACCTGGCTAACTTTCATCTATCATTGATTTTGACACATGGGGTATAAGCTGATCTGCGCTTCCTTTCATAGACGCATTAAACATTTAAGGTGTTGTCCCCTAGTGGCGAATAAGGCATCTACTGTTCTCCCAATAAAAATCAACATTTGGTCATACCATAAAACAGGGCTACTTTATCACAAATCATCATTTTGCCCATATTTCTCAACTACACACTCGCACTGGGCCAAATACTCTATTACAATAGGCAACACCAGACAAATTTCACCACCAGGTGTATTAATGCAATTACCAACATATTCAAATGAATCAATACATAAAAATAGCAGTTCGGTAAATAGCGATAAAATTTGCATCAGCTGTGTATGTCCTATTCTGTCCAACAAATGTGGAGAAAGAAGATTGAAACATTGAAAAAAAAAGTGCGCAGCGCTATCGATTTTTTCAGAAATGGCACTGGTTCCTTGCTTTCACTGGCAGCAATTGGGTTGAGCCATGGATAATAATATGTCTCCCGCCATGAAGGGATGCTGTCTGGTCCCTCAGCCCTTTCTACACTTGGCCACTTGTACCCGTTTGTAGAGGTGGGTAGACATATGTGTAACCACGGTGTGGTAGAGTTTTCCATGGGGGCCTTATTGCTGATTCATGTTAAGATTTCCCCTGGTGCACCCAGCAAAAGCGACAAGCTTCCCGGCTAGAGCCAGAGAGAGATCAGGAAACGGAGACAATGTCCCATCCTGTCCCCGCGTCCGTCAGGGCTGTATTGGTACACTAGAGTAGCTGCACAGGACGACGCATGGCTGAATCAATACCCAAAAGTGTCGGAGAGGGGCGCCGCCGCTACTGTCCAACCAACCGGGAACATTATGAGAACAAGTAGGCCTGAATAGCCTACTTCTGCACTATGCTGAATCAGACATATCGACAATTACACCCTGAACATTTTTTCTACTCTCCATACCTCCACATTACGTTTTCAGTCATGATCATCTGTCGGCGGCCAGAGAGTTCTGGATCCCGAGGCTGGGTGTCAAAGATCTCGGAACTACCAGAACACGTCAGGATCACCATTTCAGAGAATATGGCCTAAACTAAGGAATGATGGAGAGGACATAGCTGCTAGACTGGACGTGTTTGATCACAATGACAGCTCAAACTCCGTGTGTGTCACAAACATCAAACACAATCAGGGGGATAAAGGGAAACATATTGCACATCAAATTGGATTGCGTTGCAGTTAGGGGCTGTCCAGTCCACTCGGGTCAATGACTGACTTCGCAGCGTCACGTGGTGATCACTCCCCATCGCACACGCAGGCGCGTTGTTCGCTTGTCTCGTCCCGCCGAGTACCACCGCTAGGAGGCGAACGAACTCGCGTCTTTCCTGTCTCAGAGATGCGCGAGTGTCAGGGCAGTGCCGAGGTTCGTTCTTTGGATGACAGAGCGAGACGCTGATGCGCATTTACGCATTACGCACATACAGAGATATGCACGGATTGGGCCAAATGGTAAAATAGATGATTAGGTGCCGGTGCAATTGCTATTAAATAACAATATATTACGAACTGCCGACATTTACAGACGACCAGCACGTAAATGCACGCCCCACATACTCCCGCAGCTGGAATTGGTGCCATGTCCATGGGTGTGTTGATGGTGAATAGATTTAGATTTTTTTTTCATTCCGTTCCTATGCTATACCATAGTTGAGCCGCTTGGACTACACGCCACGTGCTCACGCCTGTATTTCGTGCGCGCACAAGAGATTTTTGCGTACTACATTGTTGATGTATCGCCCCATCAGAGACAGATCGGGCAATGACGAACGTTGGGGATTGATGTGTGATGTGAAGACCAACGATCGCCAGTAGGATCGCGGACCCTGCAGGTAAGGAGAAATAATTTGAATAAATAATAAGCATCATACTAACCGTGGCTAAAGTTGCAATAATTGTAAAAGTCGATTGTCGTGCAAATCTGAACGCGATAACTGCCTTTTTGAAAACCCCTTCACCGGTTTCTGCTTGAATAATGAATTAAATTCTAGCTCATAATGTCATAACATTAATTTTTGGTGGGGTGCATGGGGACGAATTGAAATGTATGTTCGTGCGTTTCAGTTAGATGCTGTGTATGGCTTACTTTTCTACTTTTGTATAGTCTGCGCTATCTTCCATTCCTGTATTGATGTAGTTTAGTAGTTTATGGGCAGGACTGTCAGGCATGTAATCAGAGTAATCAGACGAACTACATTTCAAGATATGGAATAGAATTAAATGATTATTATCACTATTGTTAATATTATTATTTACATTTAATTTGTATTTAAAATTGATCTAAAAGTAACTAAAAGGAAATGCAGTAATCGTGATTCCTTTACTGATTGCACACATCCCCTTTTTAATTAAAACTGTGATGTGATTACTTTTTAAACCCACCATCCCATCCCACTCTCCCTTTAACACTGCACGCGCACACAAAACAAAAGGTTAGGCGTGAATTATTGATGGCAACTTCATGACTCGTACATATCGATGCGGCATGTTTTATATATGTTACACAGGGCAGCTGTGTGTGCACGCATTTTACATATCTGCATGTTTCTTTTATTGTTTAACTTTGATGTAATTGTGATTAATATACACTTTTTAAATTAATGCAATTCTTAATGGTTATTGTTATGAAATAATATGATTAATTGAAATGATGGGTTGTCCGCCTCTAGTTTTTATTTCAAGCTGTTTTTTTATTGTTAATGGAATTGTATCAGAATTCGGCCTTGTTAAAGGATGAATATCTCCCGAGTACCATCAAAGTAATAAGATCATCTTTTCAAACTCTTTTCAAACCTGTTTGCCAGCCTGTAGTCGAGAGCAGAACTTATTCAACCAATATTTTTCAAGAGTTGAGGTGAACTATCTCACCACTCATTGAGTTAGAGGCCGCTAGAAGAAAAACAACAATTGCTCCTGTTTGGAATATCTGGTGTTTTGGAATAGCATCATGCACTCAGTGTAGTGAAGTGTGTAGTGTAGTGTAGGGAATGGCCTCTCTCTCCATGCGCCCTTCACCCCCGGTGAGTTCTGAAGTCCAGCTAAAGGCATGACCTTTCCTCTGCTCTCCTTATGTGTCCAAGCACAAGTTGGCACTGACTCCACACACACCACAGCCAGTGTTGACAGTTTTTTCCCCAACAAGGTTTTTATTAGAAAATCATAAAGCTCCATGTCACTCAAATCCCACCAGACAAATCACCCTGTCTGAGGAAATCTAGATCAGTCGTTTTCCTTTTAGTGTTGACACAGTTACTGGTAAGAAATTGGCCCATGCCTTAACCCTGGGGTATTAGCAGCCACCACGGACACGGATGTTAGGAAGGCCTTTGCAGTTTGTGAGGTTGTGGTTTCTTAATCTCTCTCTGGCTCTAGTCGTGAAGCGTGACTCTTTTGCTGGATACCCCAGGGGAAATCTTCAAATAAACCAACACAACATTTTAAAAACAGACAAAGAGTCAGAAGACATTTTCATGTCTTCAGATGCGGCAATGGTGGCAAATGTAAAACCATTACATCCCAGACGGGCCGCGTTTCGGCGATATAATTATGTTGTTGTTGTTTTTTTTCAGGACAGGCTGAAGAGACTATGTCTCTTGGCTTGCCTGGTTGGGTATGATTAAATACCGAAATGAACCGAAATTACCTATTTGGGAGGATGAAATTCGGCCAAAGATTGACGTATGAGCTCTGCAGACCCCCTCTTTTCGGTTCGTATCGGCCCAATTGCATGCTCCCAAATAGGGCCTTTCAGTACTCTTGGTCCCTCTTGGTTCATTTGAGTGTTAAGTCATACACGTCTGGTGTGGGCAATGTGGCCGGAGAGAGGGAGGTATGGGTTTTTCTGAAGGTCTGGGGCTGCCCAAGCTGTATAAACGCAAGAATGATTTCATTAACATTGTTTTTTCAAATAATTCAAAACTACATCCTTCCTAAAGATGTGTGCACATTTAACCTAAAATTCTGCTTGGATTGATACAAATTTGGTTTATTATGCTGTACAGGTAGTTAGAAATGATGAGAAACACCTCTAGCAGTTTGCTTGTTTAATCAGGAACAATGTAGCAACAGATGATGTCACAATGTAAATGTACAGTAGTCATTTCCAGTATCTTCCAGTCTCTGTGTGGCTGGTAGAATGTCCTATCACCCCCCTAGCCAATGTGCAAGGGGTTAATATGGTGGAAAGTCTGTATTGTGTTAATTATGACCCAGAAATGTGGAACCGCCACAGCGCATGCCTCCCAAGTTCCAAACCAATTCACGGAACCATATTGAATATGCGTGTAAATGTGTCTCTTGTGACTGATTATGGCACAACCGACTTGTGTGTGTTTGTGGTGATGTAATTCTATTTTGTCGGTTGTGTCCTTTCCTTTGCAGGAGTCTCATTGTCGAGGGGAGAAGTGTGCATGAGCACATTCGGTGCACATCTGTGTGTATGATGTGCGCATGTAGAGTTTCCAAGCGGAGCAACTGAAGGCGAGACGAGGGTGAAACAAACGTCCCGAGAAACCTCCTCAACACGTGCTCAAACGTGACTGCAACATGAGTGAACTGGAACAGTTGAGACAAGAAGCAGAACAGCTACGCAATCAGATCCGGGTGGGCAGTTTCTTTAAATCAAGTTTGTATTTTTATTTTCATGTATGTTGATAAAACATTGCATTACTATAATATGTACAAAGGAATACAAAGAGGAAAAAATCTTAGTTAGATTATTTGTGATTTATTTTAGCATCCCAGGATTCCTAGCAGCTAATGTCCATGTTTTAATCTTAGAAATGTCCGTTCCTATCTGGTTAAGATAGCCGTCAGTTTTTATCGCAATCTTTCCATTCCATGTTCATACCACATATTTTATAGATAGATCCTTACCGTAACTTACCTCATCCTTGCAAAGCAAAGGATAAATCCAGCGACATGCTAAATAAAGCAGCGTGTGTCCGACACCGACATCAGAGCCATCTTTGACGAAATTGGTGCCGGCTTCCCTGCATGATTTTGATGCATTCCAGTTGCTTATTCAGAGTGCTCCAACCCAACCAAGACACAATGATTCCCAACTCAAGAGATAATATGGAATTCCATCCAACGCTCAAGTCCCTTTATCCCGAAAAATTTTGAAATGCTTTCATATTTTAAGAAATGTCTGGGAATGTGTGTGTTTGGCAGAACAAAGTGCAGCACATGTACTTTCGTTCCTGTGGCTCAGTTCACGGCACGTACAGGACCGCAGGTTCGCCCCCTGACCCCATCCCCCTCTGCTTCCGATATTCTCTCTTCCCTTTCAGTCATGTCAAAAAATGACTGGGAAAAGTCAACTATTCCTTCAAATGTAAACATGTGTTGCTTTTTCAGGATGCAAGGAAGGCATGCAGCGACTCCACCCTCTCGCAGGTACATACCTTTATCACCTTCAAAGTCAAGGTTATTTGAACAAGTGGATATTTACAAATAGGGTTGCGTAGAAACGGATTACATATAATTAGACTGCTGAATCAAATTACAAAAACAGTACCTCATGTAGTTCCTTTCAAGAATCCTGAATTTAAGACAGAAAAATCATTGGATTGCATGCAATTGTTGAAGCGATGGAATAAAATCCAGTTTTGAAATTGCGCAAAGGGGGGGGGGGGCTGGCCCCGTGTTGCAGGGCTACACCACTGTTCCAAGCCAACACAGTCTTGTGTCTATGTCTTAGATCACAGCACATGCAGCGCGGTGAGACCGCTTCCCCTCTCAGCCATGTACTGCACGTCTGCTCATCTCCGCCCTCTCTTCCCCCTTTCATACGAACGCTGTCAATAAAAAAATGAGAAAATGGTACTTGCGCAGAAGAAAATTACTAAAAAATTAAGTAACCTTTCCAACCCTGTTTACAAATGGCCTTCATGGTCAGTACCCAAACATTGCTCCTGAATGTACTTACCTAATACGGAATAATAGATGTGCGCATGAACACTTCTAGTTGACTCTGCTATAAAATAAGAAGTTAAAGTAAGACAATAGGAAGTGCTTTCAGGCTTCATGCTTACTGTTTTTCTGAAAGATCACGGCTGGGCTGGATGGGGTGGGACGGATCCAGATGAGAACACGAAGAACGCTAAGGGGTCATCTGGCTAAGATCTACGCCATGCACTGGGGCAGTGACTCAAGGTATGTGTGTGTGTGTGTGTGTGTGTGTTGATGATGTCTACAAATACATGTCAAATACAAATACTTTATTCATTCCTTTGGGAGATCTACCAAGATGGTACATCCAAGTTGTCCAGGCACACCAAGTGGTCTCCTTCGGCCATTGGACGACCATGCAATCAGTCGGAAACAACGGTGTGGTTGACCAATAGAATGGTCGCGTCAAAGCCGAAACTATGGGGAGCAAATAGTACCAGTGTTGAGAATTTTGTTGAGCACTTGCCAATGATGCCATTGTGCGCACATGCTTTTGGAATCGCGATTGGTTGTAAGTAGTGAAGATGTGAGGATGATTGTATACGCACGCCTAACAAAATGAATATTTGCTTAATATTTTACAGATGGTTTGTTATTATGTGTAAATTGCAATATGTTCATCTATGTCTCTATCTGACTTTTTCCCCATCATGCATTGCTTTTTTTTGGGGTGGGCACGGGGGGCAGCGATGGCAGTCCAAGGTGTGGTGCTATTCCTACTATTTTCTACTGCTCCTCCTATAATTACGGCTAACGATACTAACATTAGACATGCTACTGACGCTATTGCCAATAATCATAATGCTCCAATCACGAGAAACGCCACTGCTACTAATGTGAGTAATGCCACCACTACTAATTGCAAGGTTGGTAGTACAAGGCCACTAATATCTAGTCACACTATTAACACCCACTGGTTTTCAAACAAGGTGTCTTGTTTATTTAAAAATAATGTCGTTGTTAGACAGTGGACAATAGACGAGGTGTAGCATCGTGTGTTGGCTTCTAAGAATAGTGTGTGTTGTCCATGCATATGATGTGGGGGTGGCCAC
>OMKY01230810.1:0-14469 GCA_900302395.1 Bregmaceros cantori | reverse complement strand
GGAAGATTTGTCCTATATAGGAGACACAAACAGTGATATATGCAAAGTGGAATGTATTTTATAGGATTTATGTGCAATATGTTAAGATATTAAGATGTGGGAAAAAAAACACCAGGTACCGAGTAAGCAGGTGCAGACATTCACAAAATAAATTACAATACATTGTAGAATATTCATCTTTACAAAACAATTCTCCAATTGAGTCAGGTTTGATTGTTTCCAGTAAGATTGTCTTCTAATGATTATATAATAATGTCCAGGTCTGGACTTTTCAGACCACTGTATGTCAGAGATGGCAAGTAACAAAGTACACATACTTAAGTACTGTACTTAAGTCAAATTTTGAAGTATCTGTACTTTTAGAAGTACTTTTCTCTGTGAGTACTTTTTACTTGTACTGAGTACATTTTTAACAAAAATATCTGTATTCTACTCCTTACTTTTATCAAAACAGACTCGATACTTTTTCTCTTTTTTGCACATTGACAGGGTAATAATATGAGCCAGTAGGGGGCGCTGATGCACCGAGTACAGTCCCAGTTATTAAGTAGTTTTCATTTAGTCCTGAGATATAAGCCAAATTAGGCTAGGTTGTTAGTAATGTATTTAAATAATAACATTGACAAACTAACATTGAAAAATGCATTTAAAATACAATTCTTTTTAGTACTTTGTACTTTATACTTTCAAAAATACTTTTGAGTAAATTTTAGAGCTTGTACTTTTTACTTTCAAAAATACTTTTTGAATACATTTCTGAGCATTTACTTTTGACTCTACTCAAGTAGATATTTGGATCAGTACTTTGTAGTCGTACTCGAGTTGTTTTTTCACAAATGTATTTTACTCTTACTTAAGTAAGACATTTGGGTACTTTTGCCATCTCTGCTGTATGTTCACTATCACATTCACAAAAGGCATCTTTGGGACGTGAATGTGGGATGCTCTTCACATCCCAAAGACATGGAAACCACAATGTTCTAAACTAAAACAAATACATTTGCATCATGATCGGGGCTTTGAACCGGTTTAAGGAACGAAAACGAAAACCGGGAACCTTTAGTATTTTCCAGGGAACAGAAACGAAACCGGAAACGTTATTATTTTTTATGTTCCGGAACAGGAACACTAAAAATAATGGTAACCGCTTAATACCGGTTTTATTTCGTTCCTCAAAGGAGTGCACTTGGGGATAACTTCAGAAATAAGAAAAGAGTATTTATAAAATCTACGATGCAGCAGGGAAGAAGGAAGCGCCGCGGGACTCTCTGCAGCGTGTTGTTGTGGGTTCACGCACAACGAGATGTCGGCTATAGAGCGCTACCAGAGGGCAGCAGCGGGTGTCTGTAGCGAGTCGCTGTGGGTTCGCCACGACATATTTTACATAGCATTAAACAGCTGACAGGAACGAAATTAACCGTTCCGGGAACAATGTTTTTTTGTTCTAACCGGTTCAGGAACGTCATGGAACACATAACCGGAAACGTTATAATTCTGTTTCTGTTCGGAACGAACCAAATATTGGTTCAAAGCCCTGGTCATGATGCTGACTGCAAGCATCAGATAATCATTTTGAGAATCAAAGTTGTTTTTGTTTTTACTCAACTTTATAAGACCTGGTGACAAGACCACGATCTCAAAACGTTATAACTTAAACAACTTTTACCATTAATAAAACAAACAGGCTGATCAAACTATAAAGATGCACTACAAATAAACAAGGCCCCCTAACATCATAGCTGCAGTGCTTGCAATATTGGTCATCAGCTTCATTCTTAGGTCGATCGATTAGGAGTAGATTAAAAACATTGGCTGTGTCCGAAATCGCCCCCTAACCCCCATATAGGGCACTATATGGGGCGCACGCCATTTTGTAGGGGTGTCCGAATTCTCCATGTGCCCCATATAGTGCACTGAAAGTATCCCACAATGCACCGCGAAATGTAGTGAGCATCGGATGTACCCTAGACGGAGAAATATAACCCATAATGCATTGCGAGACACTAATTAAAACGTAGAAGAAGACGACGCGCACACTCCAAAACAAAAACAATGGAGGACAGCGACAGGACGCAGCAGCAACCGACGGCGGCAAATAATTATAAATGTGAGTACAATTGAGTACAATTTCTGTGATAAAGTATACATTTATTATTTAAAAAAAAGCATGCGAATGCTACGGCCAATGCCGACAGGCAATGACGTCACTATGCGACAGCAGTGACGTAAGTTAACAGTGCCGATTCTAGTGTCCAAAATCTCGTCGCTGAGATTGAGTGGACTATATAGTCAGTGCCCTATCTAGGGGCTAGGGGCTAGGGGTTAGGGAGCGATTTCGGACACGGCCAATGTCTTTAGAATAATCATATTTCGTCTGAGACATTCACCGAGCGAGACTTCTGAATGCATTTGATTGAGTACGGACACCTTGGCGACCCATCTGTATGGAGATTGACAGCAGGCAAGGGACGACACGAGGACACTGAAGCACACACTGAGCAAAGATCTGTGATTCCTTGGTGTACTTACTATGGTGAGCACCTGGTTGTCCCCAGCCAGGGACCAAACAGTCACACAGACAACGACAAGACATCCGGGGGTTACGGGAGGGAGGGAACAACAGTCACAGACAAGAGGAACAAAGGGTTAGGGGAAGGGAGAAAGGTTACGGGAGGGAGGGAACAACAGTCACAGACAAGAGGAACAAAGGGTTAGGGGATGGGAGAAAGGGTTAAACCAGGGTGAAGGACTACAAGGATTACAATCAAGGGCTCGTTAGGAAGGGATGAAATGCATATTATCAAGAGTGCAGACTTGTATAAAGTGTAAATGAAGGTTTTGCTTCTAGCTAAACATTGAACAGGTGTTGTCAGTCTTCAGCTGATAGGAGGATCTGTGCTAATTAGAATCAGCTGGGTTGTAACTTGGTACATGATTGAATCAAATCCTGGGGACAACTTGTGCCTTAGTGTCTTTGGACTTGGCCCAGACTGGCCAAATCCAATAGGTGAGAGCCAGAGACCACATGCATGCGCCAGAACAAAGTTACTTAGAGCTTTGTGTGTTGGCACATGATTTTTGCAGATTGTAACCAGAGATGGGCAGTAACGCATTACATTTACTCTGTTACAATTTTTTGGTGTACTTTTTTACTTTTGGAGTACACAAGTAACTTTTTACTTTTACTCGAGTAAATTTGAGGTGAAAAATAACTACTTTTCAATGTCAGTAGAAAGTACTAGTTACATTAACTTGGCCTTTAGCGACACCCGTTGGGAACTGTTGGGCTCTCGGATGCTCTCTCGGGCATTTTCTCTCTCTGTCTGTCTCTCTCTCTGTCTCTCTCTCTCTCTCTCTCTGGCTCTTTCTCTCTCTCTGGCTCTTTCTCTCTCTAATATTACACACATACACAAAAGTCCATTCAGGAGGATATGAAAAGCAGGGTGATTTCTGGGAATCAATGAGGAGCATTCAATAACATTTTGAAAAGAGAATTTGTTCTAATTTATTTCATTTTTTTTACTGAAAGTTACTCAGTACTTTTACCACTTAAGTAACTTTTTTGTGTAGTACTTTTTAACTTTTACTTGAGTTACCATTTGGATGACTACTTTTGACTTTTACTTGAGTAATATTTTGCTGAGGAAAACAACACTTTTACTTAAGTAATTTTTATGGCTACTCTGCCCATATCTGATTGTAACTGTGTTGTGCACCTGCATGCTGCATACCAGCCAGCAAACAACTCTGCTGGGAATACCCATACAGTATTTAACGCATTGGAGGCATTCATATCCCCCTTAAGGAAGTGTGTACAAAGTGCATGCAAAGATTTTTCTGTAATATAAATAATGCAAATTCAGCATAACTCTGTGGTGGATGTTTCTCACAGCCCCACCCCTCCATGGGTTCACTCCAAGCACTATTTATAGACACATATTTGGAACTAGCGCCAAGATAACTGCTGTGAACATGTGACCAAATGACAGGAATATATATTTCATGTTGCAGGCCCGTTTCTTTTTTATATACCATGCAAGTTTGACACTTGCAACACACATTCGTTCCGATGAACACTGCATGGGCATTCATGTCAGCACACATTCTATTTGGAAAAGGTTAACAACATGCCAGGTTGCTGATTGGAGTGGTCCAGAGAAGGAGAAATGTAACAGACGATGGGGGCATGTCCACCTCAAAAATCATGAAGAGATTGAATTAATCTGTCCCCAAGTTGAGGCCACGCAGTCTACACAGTAAATGTTGCAGTGTTAAATCAACACTTAAAGAGTTACATTTAACACTGAGTCTGAGTGTATTTGGTCCTTATCAGATTTGGTGCAAAGGTAACTCTCTCCATAGTGTTTAACTCCTCTTAAAATTAACTCGAATTTGAGTAAAAAGGGACGGGCGTCTGCATCTGAGCGGACGAAGGCCGCCAGGGCCTGCGACCCGGCGAGTTACCAGCGCTACTGCGACCCAAACCCCTGGGGTCCGAGCCGAACCTCGGCCCGGGCTAAGGGTCGGGTGCCGCATGAGTCACCTTGCAATGAAAATGGCGGTCTTTAAAGGTTGAGAGAGGACGAGGTGGGCGGGGATTTGGGCGGGGCTTTGTAGAGTCTAATTGACACAGCGCCTTGTAACTCTGCAAATTAACACCAACACTAGTAAATATTCAACTCCCTCCGTTGTTGTAATAACTCTAAAAGAGTCAATGAACTTTGACACTGCATATTAAACACTGCAAAATTTACTGTGTACGTATGCACCCAGTGCGCTGCGTCCATGCATCATGGTGTAGATTCCACTAGTCGACATATGGGGAGCAGGTCCTTTCATCACAAAAGTCAGGACATGGGGTTCTGGGAAGGGATTAAGGTAGGGGTTAGGTTCAGGGTTGGGGTTAGAGTTAGGTTTAGAGTCGGGGTTAGGGGTTAGGTTTAGGGTCGGACTATGTCCAACGCATGGCCCATATACGCTGAGGACATCATCTATTGTACACGCACTCCGCTGCAACTAAGACGCAGTGAATTACCCATGATGCACTGCACCAGGCACACAGGTTACACTAGCAGCATGCATATCAACAGTCAGGCTGGATCGTAGACTGCAAGATCGATCACAGGCTGAATCCAGACATGCTCGTAGGTGTGTTTCTCTTGAAGCTCAAATGTCGAAAATGCACACCAGACAATTTGATGTCCGATCATCGCCACGGTGCTCCTACCAGAGATGACGGCAAATCCAGTTCTAGAAAGTTCTGCCTGTGCACTGCAAACATGCACAGTACCAGCTGCTTGTAGTTAATGCAGCTCTTCAGTCAAGTTCAGGACTTTTACTTTCTAGCAGGGCTTTGAACCGGTTCAAGGAACGAAAACGAAAACCGAGAACTTTCAGTATTTTCCAGGGATCAGAAACGAAACCGGAAACGTTATTATTTTTTGGTATGGTAATCGGTTAATACCGGTTTTATTTTGTTCCTCAAAAGGAGTGCACTTGGGGATAACTTCAGAAATAAAATAAGAGTATTTATAAAATCTACGATCCAGCAGTGAAGTAGGAATCCCTGCAGGACTCGCTGCAGAACGCTACCAGTGGGCCTCTGTAAATTCCCGAAATTCTTGGGAAAAAATATTGGTTCAAAGCCCTGCTTTCTAGAACTGGATTTGTAACTCTGGCTTCCGATTGGTGTCTGTGGAGCATGTTTTCCTGCATTCCCTAGTACTAAAGTAGGTGGTCAATGGTTGAACGAACAACCGTCCATACACCCAAGTTGCAATTCCCTCCAGTTGGTGTCAAAATGCGGCGTAGACGCGGGCGTTCGTGCTCACAACGACACATGTTCAGTGTGGAGCCAACGAGTTGAGGCCACCAGCACAGACTGTACTTACTCTGCTGGCCCTTCTGGCCGGCTGTTCAGTAACAGAAACAAACAGTCAGAAACCAGAAGAACCTACAGTTCATCGATGTCAACTGTACTACATGTAAATGTAAATGTACTTTATTTGGTCACACACACATGCATGTACAGTGAAATTCATCCTCTGCATTTAAAGGAGCGGTGGGCAGCCGCGTGCGCAGCGCCCGGGGGCCAACTCCAGATTCTGAGCCAGTGCCTTGGCCAGGGGCACTGACTGGAGCAGGTTAACTAGAACATGTTTTTGGTGGTGGGGGGAAACCGGAGTGCCCGGAGGAAACCCACGCAGACACGGGGAGAACGTGTAAACTCCACACGGAAAGGATGGGATTCGAACCTAGGACCTTCTAGCTGTGAGGCAGCAATGCTAAACACTGCGCCACCGTGCTGCCCCAACAACAACAAAATAATAATGCATTTGTAACAGATAATGTCAACCTTTCCCCAAGACGAGGTCACACGGTGTATGTATGCGCCCAGTGCGCAGGACACAAGCATCATGGCGTTAATTCCACCAGTCGACATATGGCCCATGGACGATAGATGCCAGTGCCGATTTAGAGTAGCTTCATGCCGTCTCATACAGACACTCGCCACACTACGTGGACACACGCTACTAAGAGGAATCACGACTAAGTGACTTACCCATGATGCACTGCACCAGACACACCGGTTACACGAACAGCATGCAGGTCAACAGTCAACAGACTGGATGACCGATCACGGTCTGGATCCATACATGCTCAGAGATGCGTTTCCCTTGAAGCTGATGTGTTGAAAATGCACACCACGCAATTTAATGTCCATCATCCCTAGCCTGGCAAGTCAGACCCAATGCATCGTCCACGCAATTCGTGGACGATGCATTGGGTCTGGCTTGCCAGGCTACATCATCCCCACGGTGCTCCTACCAGAGGTGTCAAATCCAGTTCCACAAATTCTGCCTGTGCACTGCAAACTGGCCAGAGATGGCAAGTAACAAAGTACAAATACTTGAGTATTGTACTTAAGTATAATTTTCAAGTATCTGTACTTTTAGAAGTACCTTTTTCTGTGAGTACTTTTTACTTCTCAGTAGATTTTTAACAACAATATCAGTACTTCTACTCCTTACTTTTCACAAAACAGGGTCGTTACTGTTTTCTTTTCTTTTTTCCTCAACGACATGGTAGGACTACATGAATAGCGTGAATGAGTCAGTAGGGGGCGGTACTCGGTAATGCACTGAGCACAGTAGCAGTTAATATATTGTTTTCATTTAGTTTCTGGGTGTGCCCCTCAAAAAATATACATCGCCTGTAAAGTGTCAAGGCAATTTAGGTTTTGTGCTTTGTACTTTTTACTTTCAAAAATACTTTTGAGTACATTTTAGAGCCTGTACTTTGTACTTTCAAAAATACTTTTTGAGTACATTTCCCGGCCTGTACTTTTTACTTTACTCAAGTAGATATTTGGATCGATACTGTGTAGTCTTACTCGAGTTGTTTTTTTACTAATGTATTTTACTCTTACTCGAGTAAGAAATCGGTGTACTTTTGCCATCTCTGAAACGGGCACAATACCAGTTACATACTTCAGTCAAGTTGATCTGCTCATTAGTGACTACACCGGCTTGCAGTGCACAGGTAGAACCAAAACATGGCAGCACTTTTATTTTCTAGCGCTGGATTTACAAACTCTGGCCACCACAAGAAGGCAGTACTGCAGTAAATATTCCCGACTGGTGTCTATGGAGTGTTTTTCTAATCTGCATTTCCTAGTATGTAAAACATGTGGTAAATGGTTGAACAAACAGTGAACGTCTTATCTTCCAAAGTCCCAATGTTCCGAAAATTTACAGGTCGTTTAGCGGTTAAAGTGGGAGTTTAGGGTAGGGGGGTTAAGGATTCGGGGTTAACCCCTAACTCTACTGTGACTAAACCACCAGAGATGGCAAGTAACGAAGTACAAATACTCAAGCACTATACTTAAGTAAAATGTTCAAGTATCTGTACTTTTAGAAGTACTGTTTTTGAGTACATTTCTGAGCCTGTACTTTTTACTTTACTTGAGTAGCAATTTGGATCAGTACTTTGTAGTCTTACTCGAGTTGTATGTATATACATATGTAAATGTATTTTACTCTTACTCAAGTAAGAAATCCCGGTACTTTTGCCATCTCTGTAAACCACCCATAACTTTACTGAACACACAGATTTCGGAACATGGGGATTTGGGAACATAGGGTACAAACCGAACAAACAACTGTAAACCAAACTTGCAATTCCCTAAAGTCGGTGACAAAATGCGGCGTGGACGCTGGCGTTTGTGCTCACAACGACACACGAATTGTGTGGAGCCAACGTTTCGGGCCACCAGCACAGACCGTACTTACTCTGCTCGCCCTTCTGGTTGGCTGTTCAGTAAAAACAGAAAGTCATAAACCAGTACAACCTACGGTTCATCACCGTGAACTGTACAACAACAGCCAAAAAATAATGTATTTCACTCCAATTAAACTCGTCGTAAGAGTTTTAAGTGGCTAACTCAACTTTGCAGTTTTATTATCAAACTTCATGAGCAATTTAACAATTTGATCTGAGCTGAGGCTCAAAATCCATTGGCAAAGGTGCCGTATAAAAAAGAAGGGTTTAGCCCAAACAAGGGACACTATACCCTATACACTTGGGTGTATAGGGTATAGGCTGACAATGAATCATTTATGGTGCAGCAGTACTTTTTCAGCCCGAGATCTACTTTTCAAATGACCAAGTCAGTGAAGTCAGATGAAACTTTTTGTATGAGTTTGTAGTTTATATATTTTTTTGTAATTAGGAAGAATCGTTTTTTTTTACATTACAACAAACATAAATTAATGTAAATATCATATTTTTATATATTTGCAGGATCTAGTGCAAATACGTTGTTCTGCCTGGAGAACTACTCAAGACACCCATCACCGCAATCTATCTAATGAGCACCTCACGGTTAAAGCCATTAAAATTGCCGTGCATTAAATTAGATTAAATCTTGAGGAGCCACCAACTACATGCAATCAGATTAGAATTTATATTAGTCCCAGATTAGTCCCTTATATTACATTGTATGTAAATCAATGTAATGTAAACAGAACAGACAGAATTGTAAACCACGGCTGTGTCCGAAATCGCTCCCTATCCCCCTATATAGTGCACTATATGGGGTGCACGCCATTTTGTAGGGGTGTCCGAATTCTCCATGTACCCTAGATAGTGCATTGAATGTATCCCACAATGCACCGCAAAATGTAGTGAGCATCGGATGTACCCTAGACGGAGCAATATAACCCATAATGCATTGCGAGACATTTTAGAAATGACCTAAACTTAAAAAAAATGCCGCAGTGGGAGTAAATAGCGACCGACCACGGCAAATAGCTATAAATGTAAGTACTTTTGACTTTTTGTGATGATTGTTGAATTTTATAATTATATTTTTTCTAATTATATTTTATAATAATTTTGACGGCGCCAACTCTAGTGTCCGAAATCTCGGCCGTTGCTGTTGAGTGCACTATAAGTGAGTGCACTTTATGGGGGGAGTAGGGGATAGGGAGTGATTTCGGACACAGCCAATGTGTGTGAATATAACTTGCCTGTCAACTTGTGTGTAGGTACTGCTTTTTGTATATGCTACAAGTCAAATAAAGCTGATTCAGTTACTTACCGTGGCACAAACTCATTAACTGGATAACGTCATGTTATATTTTTTTTAAATCATGTTTTTGTTTTTGTCACACTAGGCTGTGGCGTCACATGCAGCAGCCCTATTCGGTCTATTTAATATTTCCAAAAATGAATAATTTATATCAAATTTCCGCTGACCAATATAGAGTGGCGTCTACACAAAACTGCAGAGTCTAAGAACCATTCAATTCTTCTGCATTCTTCAGTGTTTTCAGCACATGAGATCAGGTGAGGACACACGCCGTCACATCATGTGCTCTGTTAAAAGTTTATCACGTGGAGGTGTCTCCAGAAAGATAAATCTCTGTTTCCTTAGCTTGACATGTACCAGACATGTACCACCAAGCCTCAAACTATTCAACCTGCACAAACCGGTTTACTCTGTACTATTTGGATGAAAGCCCCAGAGGACAGACAACACTCGATTTTAATAACATTTGGAAAATAAATATTTCCACAATTAGAGATATCATCGTGATCATAATTATGATATAAATGGCAGTCGCTGTGATCATGTGGCTGTGGTTCTTTCTAGAAGCAAGTCGCTGTGCCCGCCCACGTGTGTGTGGTTCTTTCTAGAAGCTAGTCACTGTGACCACGTTAGCGTGATTCTTTCTAGGAGGTAGTCACTGTGCCCACGTGCGTGTGATTCTTTCTAGGAGGTAGTCACTGTGACCACATGAGTGTGGTTCTTTCTAGAAGCTAGTCACTGTGACCACGTGAGTGTGGTTCTTTCTAGAAGTTAGTCACTGTGACCACGTGAGTGTGGTTCTTTCTAGAAGCTAGTCACTGTGACCACGTGAGTGTGGTTCTTTCTAGAAGCTAGTCGCTGTGACCACGTGAGTGTGGTTCTTTATAGAAGTTAGTCGCTGTGACCACGTGAGTGTGGTTCTTTATAGAAGTTAGTCGCTGTGACCACGTGAGTGTGGTTCTTTATAGAAGTTAGTCGCTGTGACCACGTGAGTGTGGTTCTTTCTAGAAGCTAGTCGCTGTGACCACGTGAGTGTGGTTCTTTCTAGAAGTTAGTCGCTGTGACCACGTGAGTGTGGTTCTTTATAGAAGTTAGTCACTGTGACCACGTGCGTGTGGTTCTTTCTAGGAGGTAGTCACTGTGCCCACGTGCCTAATGTCTCGTGCAAGCACGTGTGCTCCAGCCATCAATTCTGTCTCTGTCACACTGGCATGTCTCAAAGTATCTCTTTCATCTTGACATTTCATCACTACCGATCTGTCAGAAACGCAGGTGAAAGTTCTTCACCTGTCTTTTTAAAAGTAATCAAATTTGAAAGATTTCGAGGGTGCTACTTCACATCCATGCTTTTTTTTTTCAATTACTATTATATTCTTTGTGTTGCTGTGAGAATAGAGACCGGCATCGGAAGCAGGGGCAACACCTCATTGTTCCGACACCCCTCTCTTCTGGCAGAAAGATGTAAAAAAGTGTGAATCCAAAAAACAATCCGCTTATTTTGTTAGGGTCCCTCCAAAACCCTAATCATGGCCCTAACAAAATAATCAAATTGATTTTGTAGATTCGAACTTTACATCATGGAAAACAATACGCCAAAATCAAAGTCGGAATTGCGGGGTGTCGGAACACGGCGTCACCGGAAGCAAAATACCATGAATTAAACAAGTCTGAGCGGACGACAGACCAAAGAATGAAGTGATTAATCACTGTCGATTCATGTATTAGCACAACTATTTGCCCTGTGGTGCTCGACACAAAAGGTTACAAATGACAAAGTCCTGGAGAGAGTAAACACCAAGATCCACGTCCTACATATTACCCAGACCAAATGTTTGAAATTCCTTGGTCACATCATGAGGAAGGAACGTTTCCAGAGACTTCTACTGGATGGGAAACTTGATGGGAAGAGGTGCAGAGGACGACCAAGATTGTCGAGGGCAAACAACATCTACCAGGCCAGGCCTCACTTATGTGCAGGCAGTAAGAAGGGCTCAGAACAGAAACGACTGACGTGCTGTGGCATCCAACCCCCATGATGGGGACGGAACATGAAGAGAACAGCACACTTGCTCACTTTCATGCATGGCTGTATAGGGACTGACACTTGCGTGTCTGGCACTGTTTTATCTCTTCATCTTGACACCATCCTCGTAGTTCTCAGAAAAGCAGGTGCGCCTTTGCTTCAAGAAATGCGTAACGTGCTCGGGCCAAAACCTGTCCCTTTGTTCATTCACCAGGTGACGAAAAACATTCAACAGTTCTACGATCACTTCTTCGAGAAAACGATTCACAATATTTAACACAGCCCTAGTAGTAATAGTAGTTGTTGTGATAGTGATAGTATTAATACTAATTATGAATCACTTAGAAATCAGCAGACCATGTCAAAGCTTGAGGTAGTCCAATATGTATATGTGAGAATTAAAGGGCATTTTGTTTGGGCATTGTGTTCACTAAACATGCAAAGAAATTCTGACCTGTTTCATTACAAAATAATAAAATCATTATATAATAATAATAATAATAATAATAATAATAATAATTATTATTATTATTATTATTATTATTATTATTATTATTATTATTATTATTATTATTTTTATTATTATTATTATTATCATCATTATTATTATTATTATATTTACAATGTTCTGCAGAAGTAACTCGGACAGTGTACAAGCAGCAGTCAACAATCACAATTATTATTGTTGTTGTAATAAAACAACATTGCAATAAATAATAATGAAAAAGTAGTAGTAGTAGTTGTAGATTAGTAGTGGCATTGTGCATACGATGTCAATCCACTATTCTATAGTACCGATATATTAGATTGTAAGTTCACAACAGCAGAGTCTACGAACAATCCCCGCATTCCTACCAGACGTTGCTGGACAGCCGCCGACTCGCTCCTCTCCTCACGCCCGCGGCACAGAGTCGTCGTCTCCGGCGGCGGGGTTGGAAGTTTTAGCCGCTTATGTATTTTCTCACGGGTCCGTCAGATCCATGTTCGGGATTGACAGTTGTCAATCACGTGGGAACTTCCTCTTCGTCCGGGCACACAGCAGAAGCGAGCGACTTGTGGTCCATGTTGTAATATCCTGCGCTGTCACGGACAACGTGAGCCGACTCCAGAGACGTTTCCGATGAGCGCAGCCGTTGCGCAACAGCCGTTTTCCCAGCGCAGTGTGCGGGGGAGTAACAACTCCAGTGCGCGGGGGAGTAACAACTCCTTTGCTTAGTTTACTCCCGCTGGGAGTGTCTTCCAGATAAAGCAGGGATTTCAAACATGAGTTTTATATTGTAGCAACCACGCCGTTAGTCGCAATACTGGGGCATTTTTAAATCATTCTGGATTTGTGGTTTTGCTTTGATAGGCAACAGAAGCTGTGGTCATCAGAAATTTTAAATTTCAAATTGTCAAGTGTCTTGAATACCCAGAGTCTTTTTAGAATGATACCTGCTCCTCTCTCAAAAAGGGCTACATATTTTGAATTGTTTTAGATTAATCTGCAGCTGCAGTAAATACTCAATTTATCTAAAAATAACAATCAATTAATCTAAAATGAGCCAATAACGAACAAAGGATTCGTATAGAGTGAAATGACAAAGGTGGCTGTGACATTTAAGTTCTCCCTTTTCCCCATTCCTGGCTTTCAGATAAAACGATTTCCTTTTTTTTCTTTTTTAGTTTTCTTTTTTTCCCTATAAAAAACATAAACTAATATATGACTATCATTGTAATCACTTGACATACATCATTTTTGTCGGCCGGGGAGGGGGATTATTTAAATATTTATTCGTCATTTCCCTCTTACCATTGAGTGCAAATTGTCGTTTTAGTGTTCAGATGGGTCAGGTGCCACCAGCAGGTGGCAGAATTGACTGTGCAAACGTTCCTAACAAACATGTTATTTCCTGACCTGTGAATTACTTAAACATCACTGAAAAATATGTATTTTATTTTATTATTTTAGTTTTTAGCAACGTGTACATCGTACACGTGATAGCCGACCTTTATCAGATGCGAAAGACATTTTAAACGGTGTGTGTGCGTGTGTGCGTGTGCGTGTGTGAAGGATCTTTTAATGTACAAATGGTACAAATTTCAGTTTGTATTAAGAGAACATTTGTTAAAAATCTGAAAACATAGGGTGCGTTTGTGAAAGTGTCAACTGAATTGAATATGAAGAATATGGGAAAACGGCACAAAAAGAGCATAATCTGTCTTTTTGCTTAAGAAAACCACCAGGTGGCACGCCAGAGTCGATCCCAGGCTCTGGCGTGGCTGCCGTTAGCTGCACTGTGGGACAATGTTACAGAGATGAAGACTCGAGTCAAAAGACTCGACTCGCGAGTCACTCGAGTCACCAAAAACAGGACTCGAGACTCGACTCGGACTCACGCCCCAAGGACTCGGACTCGACTCGTGAATCTAGGTCAATGGCTCTCGACTCTCGACGAGTATTTGACGAGTCTTTCCCTCTTTTTCAGCTTTAAAAAAATTCCATTGTTTTCCATAAAGTGAACATTTAACCTTGTTTATGTAAACTTATTCATAATCATTCATTGCTATATAAACCTGTATCACATTAGCTAACTTTGAACTAACCATTCTGTGTGTGATATATGCATGTAGTCAAATCTAGTTCTGCATTCAATTCCAAGCGTTTAGAGCCACATCTTTAAAAATGACTCAAGACTCGACTCAGACTTGTACCCTAAAGACTCGGACTCGACTCGGACTCGTGAGTTCGGGACTCGTGTACATCTCTGCAATGTTATGACGTTCGAATCTACAATGTGCCTCTCCTCTGAATGAGGAGCCAACCCTTTCTTTATTTGTCATTTTAGATGCCCAATGTGGTACCTGCTCGTCG
>OMKY01230802.1:0-19354 GCA_900302395.1 Bregmaceros cantori | reverse complement strand
AATGTTTAAAAATATTTGGCCCTTTCAAGCTTTATTAGGGTTTAGCAGAAATATTATAAATACATCACAACGACAATACATACACGACTCACCACACCATTAAAGCATAGGTGTGCTTTTCAGCATTCTGCCTAGTCAAGAATTTTTCTCAAAACACTTTAATATGAAAGCAATAAATTGAAGCCGTTGCAAGTTATTCAAACAATTAGTCATTCAAATGGTTTAATGTTATTTATTTAAAAATACCAATTACAAGGTATAAGAGATTCATCTTGGCAATTCAAGGTATTGAAATATTTTAAATTTTAATTTTAAACAGCTATGTACATTTGATGTTTTGTATTTTCACCGATTATTAAGATGAAAATAAAATATAAAATATGTGGAATTTAAAATGGCATTATTGTTGTTTTTATTGAATAATCACAAAGCATTATTTAACTTTGGAGTAATTTAAATTTAACATCAACAACATTGACTAGCCACTGCCCAAAGTTAAACAACAATAGAGCAAGGTTTCATTCCTTTCCATTGGCCAACAAGCATTGTAAAGACATCTAGCACCACACTATAACTCACAACGCTACCTTGATACAATAATTCCGTTTGATTTGTTCAGGTCCACAACACTCCCTGGAGGATTTATGTTTTTACTGACACAGACGTTGGGAAGCCGCACCCCTGTGTTGTGTGTCCAGGGAGAATTTTTTCCAAATAAAAGCAGGGATGGGTTGTGTTATGATTAGGTGCGTTTGGACAGCTGCTTCTCATTGTATGAAGCTTGGAGCTGAATACAGTAGACGGGGAGACAGGAAGAGACTTGACAATGTACCTTACTCCAACTCCCTGGAGGGGAAATTGATAACGGTGTGGATATCACTCCAGAAAATGTCAGATATTTAGTGATTATTCACATGGGGGGCGGGAGGGGTCCAATCCTTGGCTCCAGAGACAGGTTCTGGCAGGTTCACATCTGATGTGAAAAGAATAGCAAGGTTGAGTAAAAGCTCTTGAGTCTCTTAAGCCCAATTTGCACTGGACTTTTATTACCTATAGACTGGTCATTTGGAATTATTGCGGAGGACCTAGCGCAATGTCAGTGATTTGTGGAGTAATAATTCCACTGCAAGTTACCTACTGTGATGGCGATGGTTTGAATTCTGAATTTGTTTCACTTTGTTAATACACGCACACACGTGCGTGTGTGTAAGAGTGAAGTCTATGTATGTGTATACACGTGTGGGCAAGCAAAAACACAGCACGTATCATAATGTCTTTTAAATTGAGCAAAAGACAGGCTTTTACTAATCCCGTCAGAACGTGTGACAAAATAACACAGACGACAGGGGGTATTTGCGAATTACTAGAGGTAAATGTCCGGAGTTGCTAATTGTGAGAGACACCGAGTGGTAGAGATGCATAGATTGCCGCAGGGCCCACAGACCGCACGGATAAACCGTAGATGAGGCGGGTGATTTTTTTAATTACATTTGGACAGGTTTTTAGAAAGATTGCATAATATTCCAAAATATCTGACGGTTGGCGGGCGGGTTCGGTTCTGAAAATTAACAACAACAAAAAAACCTTGTGCACAGGTTGCAGAATGCAAAAAAATGTCACCCATCTCCGAGTTGGGGTTTACCCCAATAGGAGAGAAGGCAGTGGGGAACTGGATAATACGGCTGTTGTCCATGCTGCATCCTTGGAGAGAATAAGAATAATATATGGCCAGAGTGAGTACAGGGAGACGGATAGCTTGGCTGCCCTGAATGGATATGGTTGATTCTCACAATAAATTTATGAACGGTTTGAATGAGATCAGCTACTACACTTTTAACTGACTCCACAGCAGACCGCACTGATGAATCATTGCAAATAAGTCTGTCCAAATGTGATTTTTTGTCTTGCATTTGTTTTGTTCAGTCATGCCTCCTGTCTATGGCATATGGATTTCTCTCATCTCTCTTTAAGAAATTGATTGTGAAAATGATAAAAATGATATAGAAATACCTAGAGAAGATGGCTGTGGACACACAGCAAGTGTTGAGTCAACCAAGATGGGTGTTCTAGTTTGTGAATTTCTCATACGACGTCCAAGCAGCGCCCAGAGGCTTATAAAGTTGGGACACTTCCTGGATTACGTTGTCTGAACCGCCACACGAGGCCGGATAAAAACAGACACAGATGTGGAATCGTCATTTCTCCTGCAGGATGTTCCCACTGCAAGGTTGACTTGTATCAATGAGACATACATGATTATTATCATTATGAATGTTTATTGGGTTATACGCAATTTTACGGTGATTCTAATTATTTAAATAAACAATCATTATGAAAATATATTGTAAATACTATACAATTAGTACGATATTCCAATGTCATTGATAATTACACAATATTATCCGTCTACCACCAGGCTGTGTAGTCTTGAAGATGAGTTAATACAAGGAGTTTACCGTGCAATTATCTTGTATTTTGTGTATAAGAACCTTGATAAATATCCAGATATTACGGCGGAACTGTTACTATAAAAAGGAAGGAAGTAAGCTTTATTTTGATTATATTAACAACACAGAAGATAGTCCATCAACCATCCGGCTGTGCAATCTTGAATTTTTACTCCATAATCAAGAAAGAATGACCTGGGTAAGTCCTGTAGTAGTTACTATATATTTACAAGATAATTGCTATTTATTTACATGTTAAAAGCGGCACTGTAAACGGAAGCAAAGTCAATAACCTTGTATAAACTCCCCACTATTAGTCAGACGTCTCACCCTTAAAAGGAAGTATCCCCACTGCCCGGTCTCTGATATGTTAGAGAAGACACTTCTCCAAAATATCAATCTTGAAAATTAAGGTTTTCACTATGAAGCTCTCTTGCCCTCCTATATTGGACTTTGAGTCCTATCCTGGACGCCCTTGAGACGGACTGTGGCCGGCCTACCAAATCGAATAACTCCCCTCCACAATAGGATCTTTATTCTCCTATCCCCCCCCTTTCGTGTGTTCTTTTGTTCATTTGACATATGTTCGTGATTTTTTTTTTGTGATCGGTTTGTTCATTTTCTCTTCATGAAGAGATTCATTTGTATATTTTTGAAAATAAAAAATGGGATAGCTCCAAGAGGAGAGCCCCACAACAAAAAAATATGTTATCTAAAATAAAACTAGAATCTCTCACTCAATTATGCTAGAAGGATCTGCCATAAAGGCTTAAAATTACTGGATCTGAATGGATTGTTTCTTGGGCCAATACCGACCGCTAGTAGGATTGGAAAATGCGTCCATACATTTTTGAGCAATTTTGTTCACAGGCAAACAAACCAAGACACACAACCAAAAACATAACCTCCTTGGCGGAGGTAATAAAGCTTGCCAACATGAACCAGTACCCCCCCACTACACTCCTACCACTATATACACCTGTGGCGTCCTATCTATGCACAAGGCCATGCTTCAGCCCGCCTATGCGTCTGTTGCGCTACGCGCAGAGAGGGTTTGCAAACAAAGCCCTGATCCACTGTGATCTGAGCCAAAGCTGGCTAGTGGAGGAATGCACACAGACTTGGCCCCGGCACTCAGCAGACTCTATAAAAGGTATTATGGAGGAGGCCCACACACACTCTGCAACTCCACAACCAAGTTCACTGCCAACAGGAACATCCTGCTATTACTACTATCCAGTCATTACTACATGGTGTTCATTAGACGAAGAGCCAGTAGAAATGGCCCAGATTGAAACCAATCTGGTTTACATTTGAGTATTAGGGAAGAGCAATCACGTTCGAGTCCGCTTCCAAAACGCATCGCAACCAATGCGACGCGTCCTTGGGAGGAGGTCATTATACGTAGTAGGAGCGGCCCCTGGTGCCACTGGCGCGGCTGTGCGGACCTGCACACGTATGCGCGCAATCACGCACGTGCATCTGAGCATTTGTGGACACGACCGAAGGTTGACACTTGCATCAAATGTGCACTGTTCATACACACCTCAATTTAAACATGAACGAACAAAAAGTAGATAGGTGGTAGAAATGGTCTGAATGGAGAATATAAAAGAAATATTCAAGTTCTCCCTCGTTACAGAGATCTCCCAAATCCCGGCACACACACATACACACAAACACACCCACATCAACACACACAGCGAAGCAGCCCGCGTTAATGAGCACACACGGCCAGAAGTGTGCATGCTCCGCTGCTGGGCACAGCTGTGCACACGTACATGCACGCGTAGACATTAACGCTAGGTTTTCACAGCAGGTTTTTTTTTCCCGTCCGTCACCCGCAGCGCAGTCCGGATATTTCCCGGCCGGACTCCGTCCGAGAAAAAAACAGCGTTTTCCACAGTAGACCACTACAGAATGCGGCGCTCTGGTGGAACTTGGTATTGCACACGCCTTTTTCTCTTTTTTTTCATCTTTCTCCCTTCTTGTTTTTTGACCAGGTAATTTGCGCCATGGCACTCGATGGCACAACGGTTGGGTTTTTGTTTTCATTGTTTTATTTTAAATAAAATGTGTTACAAAACGGTGGGGACCCAAAAACAACACTTTTGTTTTTTGCACCCCATTCATGTTAAAGGCACTGAGTCTCCTCCCCTCGCCAGCTTGTCTGCCATGTCCACCCCCCGATCTCTTCAACCCAGTTTGCGATAAAGATAAAAAATATCAAATCATTATTTGTGTGATGCAATTCATTACTGGAGAGAAGGGTTGAATTTTTCAAACTGCAATACACAAAAGGCCACAAGTTGGACAGGCCACGAGATCATGACGTCACTTGTGGAAGCAGAGGAGTAGCACCTCCTCGTTTCAGGTGGAGTTGCATGTATGCACATGGATTTGTTGACATTCCTGGGAATCGCTGCGTTTAAGGCGGTGGAGCATCATCGTGCAAGTTACATTTCTTTCGTTTCCCAAAATGAAACCTTACGAAATCCGACGAGACGGAAAGACGCCGTCTTCATGTCTGCTGTTGGTCTGTTGGACGAGAAGAAACTGACCATCGACTGCATTCCGGACGGGCCGAGGGTGTGTTCGTTCTACATTTCTATTCAGGTTCCATTCAAGTTACCTAAGTAGTATTTCAAGTTACCTAGTAGTATTTCAATGCTGCATTTCCTTTGCACCGAGTTGGTGCGTAAGAGATGCCTTACAACGCTGTGTGTAGAACCACGTGACCATGTAAGTACCAATGGGGTGGCCGCTCGGAGGCTCCAACTTATAGTTTAATGGAACGTGCGCGTAGCCGCACCGGTCGACATGCAAACGGGGAGCGGCTGTTGACATTCAAGGCCGCTCCTACTACGTATAATGAGATCCTCCGCAACCAATGCGATGAGTTTGGAAGCGGACTCGAACACAAGTCACGTGATCGCTCGATCCTAATCAGTCCCTGTGGTGGTAGACAGCCTTGGTTTGCTAATGAAGCAACAGATGAAGTTTGTTCCAACTTTATAAGAATAATGCAGCAATGGCAGAATATTTCGGAATAGATAGAAGGAACAACAATGTGCATCCTCTGCATTGGCCTACTAAATCACACAATTTTTTTGACAGCATTGCGCTGTTGAGACACATTGCGGTGTTGTACAGAAAATTAATGCATCCACATTTCACCACTAGAATATTTTAGATGTCAGACTAATTATCAGCACCGATCCGAGTATTATTAATGATTTAGGAGTCATTGTCCAAGACGATGTGGTTTCCACTGCCTATGATATCCATATCGGTTATTCGCATATAAAATAAATATTTAAACGTCACTTCATATGAATAATACATGTCTTGGTTTAATGAAATCTTAACAATTAATACACGTATGATAAAGAAAAGAGTTCTTCATCTGGAAAAGTAAAGCACAGTCACTTGGGTCAGTGTTGATATTATGTGACTTTAACCTGAGGCACGCTGAAAAAAGTACTGGCAAACACAAGGACTGTATATAATTAATCTTTGAAATTCTTTATATAACTTGCAAATCAAGTGATGTAATCGGCAAAATATCACATGACCTTCATTGTTTTCGAAATGTCAACAGCTTTTTTCATGAAGGCTCAGTTTGCATATTCTTCATGCGTTTAGAACACCCCAACCGTTTGATGTCCTATCTTTATTCCATATGGACTCCATATGCACCTACAGAGAGTACACCCTTCATATTTCTGCAGACATTGTGTTATAAGTGTTAACCAGGCAACATTGAAGAAATATGACTTGTAATTGTAAAGTAGACAATGTAAGACTATGTAAAGTAGTTGGTGTACCGTTTGTATAACAGTACAAAGACAACAAAAGTTAATTTTAAATTTTAAAATATCTGCAGAAACTCATCTTTGCGACATACTGTAGGTAAGCCATATAGATGCTGTGTGGAAAAGTGGTTTCATTCGCACTTCAATTTCTAGATCTTGGATGCATCGTCAGTTTGATTTTTATGATTAATTATATCCCTGATACACAGAGCGTAGGGGATGTAATTATCTTTGTTTTCGGGGATATGACTTTACCAGTTGGGACTATTGCATATTGCACTACTGCATAGGCCTAGTAGTAACTAGTAAAACTATACAATTATTTAACTTTATTCATATCAAAGGGGGGATACAATGATTTAACTTTATTCATATCAAAGGGGGGATACAATGATTTAACTTTATTCATATCAAAGGGGGGATAACATTTTGTTTGTTCAGGAGACGTAACAGTGAATGAGAAAGGAAAAGCCATCATGGGGGCAGATGAAGTCTCTACATGCTGCCACGGGGCATTAAAAAAAAACATTCGATTTTATGAAAAAAAAAATTTTGAGCCCTCCCTTAGTCCCTCCACTGTGACCACTCTTTTTCAGACAACGTCCGTAGATGACAGTGATTGTCATTGATACTGAATTTGTTCGTAGGAGGACTGAGTTATATGTGAGGAACTTGTTATGGTTATTTGCTTGCAAGGTTATTTTAACTTTATATGACATCTAAAGTCTGTGTGTGTGTGTCTGTGTGTGTGAACGTGTGTCTTCAGACACACCGCTTCAAAGTCGAGAATGATCTTCCGGCCCACGGGAGGGGAGGCAATGGATCTCTTGAGAAATCAATTTTTATCATGCTGCACGTTACCATGGAGATGCAAATTTGCATCAGCACCAAAAGGCACCTGTGGAGTATAACGTCTACAGTTGGAGGGCACGATGAGTCTTTCACTCACTAACGCAAAGTGAGTAATCATGTATTTAATTTGTTTTTGATGCAAATCCAGAAAACACCACCTCTTTTAACTACAATTTGCAACATCTTTTCTGTGTCATCCTTTCAAAATGTCATCCATTTGGCTTATTAGAATTCACTACTGCGTCACTTCCAAGGTGAAAAGTCTGCAAGGAACCTAGCCCAAACATTCATCCCAAACATTAGCCACTTTGTGTAAAACTCAGTGTTAATCTCACTTAGAACTGTTTATACGTGCTGGCTCTGTGTTCACAACACACACAGCATGAGAATGTGTGTGTTCGCTTCCCCTCGTGATGCACATGTGAAGTGAAGTCTGCCAAATATTTGGCAGATTTAAAAACACCCATTCTGGCATAAAAATTGTTGACACTGAGAGGATTATTTTCTGGGTCGTTGATGATGGAGGTCTAATGAAGACCTTGCACCTAAAGACGGCCCATATACATAGCAATGATCACAGCGTCCGTAGTGCAGCGAGTTCTTCTCCCCTCTGCGGCTTTTCTGACATATCTACCAATCTCTTCAAGCCCGTTTCAGACTAATCCTGACAATAAAAATGGAAAAACAATGCTTACGGCAGAAAAGAATGCATTACTCTATTCAGACAAGAAAATGTTGATGAGTTTACAACTATCTTTTAAAATGATCGGAAAATTATCTGAGGCGGTTAGGCAGAGCGCTGGAAAGCACACATATGCGTCATTGGCGTGGTGAGTCGTAGGTTCGATTCTCCCCACCAACGTATTCCCATTTTCACTAACCTACCATCAGGGTTGGGAAGGTTACTTTTTAAAAGTAATCCATTACAGTTACAAGTTACTCATTGACAATTGTAATCAGTAACGCGTGCTGCCACGACTCCGTGCTCGCCCCTGCGGCGGTGCTTGGGCTGGGTGTGGACATTACAGGTTCAGGGACAACGCAAGACGCAATGACGAGGCTGGACTAAATATAATGAGTGTAATCTCGTTACCCCCAATGTAACTGTAATCCAGATTACTTTTTTTTAAATGTCATTGTAAACAGCCTGCATGGGCTGGAAAAAACATTTTTAAAAATGTAGTTGTAACGGACTACAGTTAGTTTATTTTTGTAATTTATTACATAACGGCGTTACATGTAATCCGTTACTTCTCAACCCTACCTACCATTACTACTGCAGTTTCAATGCTTCGTTTACTTATTAGAATTACAATAGGGGCTTTTGGAGCTTGTGTCCATGCTCCAAATTCCATGTCATTTTTTGTAATTGGGCTAAATGAGGCTAAATTCAAACTTGAAGCAATAAATCCAGGAGCTCGCTACACTGCCATGATACAGCAGCTTTCCGCCGTTAACCACTGCAAGTTTGACTGTCCTGGACAAATTATTAAGAAAGTCTCTGTCTCCCCTCAGCTGTCGTCGTCTGCTGCAGTGATTACGCAGCTATTTTGGAGAGCGGGGCCCAAGTGCTATGGCTGTCTGCCAGTGACAGACAAAAAAAAAATCCTCCACCTCCCAACTGACAAGACTATTGTGTTCTTCAGCCTAAACTGTGAAGGCGCTAATGAGCTTCACACAGAGCGAGGTTAAGGGTACATCCTTGCAGCTCTCCCGTCAGAACATCCATACTTGACGCAGAAGGGAATATAATCAGAATCAAAATACTTTATTGATCTCAAAAGGATAATTATGTTCATTCAGCAGTTCCAGCTGTAGTATAATAGTAATAGAGCAAACTAATAGATAGGCAATGAACTGTCTGCGGTGAGTTATATGCAAGCATTATGAAGTCTAATAGCGGCTGGCAGGAATTATTTCATAATGGCGCTCTGTGCTGCAGTTTGGCACAATGACTGTCACTGAAAGTACTTCTGTAGGACACCAAGACAGAGTGTAGAGGGTGCACACTGCACACTATCTATGATAATTGCATTAAGCCTGGAGAGCATCCTTCTCTCAGAAACGGCAGTCAGAGTGTCCAGTTCTGCACCCACTCACTTTCTTATCAACTTGGTTCATCCACAACTCTAAGCCTGCTACCCCAGCAGGCGACATAATGGACATGGCATCTACAGGCTCATAAAAGCAATTAGTACAAAGGAATATAAAGACTAAAAAGACTAAAAATGTAAATTGTATTTTTGAGCACGGCCTTCCATTCTATAGGCCTAAAATGTGACCAGGAAGCTCAGTCGTCAAGTTGTAGAACTTAACTAGCGACAATTATGTTTTCCCCTCTGAACACATCTTTGATTTGGGATATGGGAGATGATTGTAGGTGCAGCCTTTATAATTAGAAATAAAGAGTGTGGGGCTCTTCAGGCTTAATTTTGCACGCCCAGCACTGTGATGTAATAGTGGTCGTCTGCTGTCTCCAGGCCATTTGGAAAAGGTTAAAGACAGGAGTGCACAGGGGCTTCGCTGAACACCGTTTTCTTGGAAAATAGAAGGTCAAAGTAATGAAACACAGGCTCATTCCTGCAACAAGCTGGTTCTGCTGATACCATTTTCTATTCTGAAGTTGAGAGTTTTGTAAGTGTACAATAGCATCAACAAAAACAGATATTTTTAGTACTGCTTACTCCAGTATTATGGGAAATACATTTAAAAACTGAAGAGAAGAACCTTAAAACTTAAAGTCTAACAGTCCCACATCATGGCCCCATGCTGTGGAACAGCCGGCTGGAGAGCCTCAGGACTGCTGAGACTGTCGAGGCCTTTAAAAAGAGACTCAAAACACGTATTTTTATTCAAGCATTTAATTAAAATTCTATTTTAGAGTCCATTATATTTATCGTCTTATCTTACCTGTTTGTTGACTGTCTACCATTCTGCTGTCTTACTCTGTTTTAAAACAACCTATCCCAAAAATGGTTTATTAAAGTGTTACTATGTATTTTTAACCTATTTAACCTATTATATTATAGACCACAACACTTTTTAGCCGCTCACCTGTATATCTTGTTTTTAGCACTCCAGTGTTTCCTCAGGGCAGGGCGTTCCTATGAGTGTTTTTCACTATGCTACTAATTTGTGTGTTTGTATGTGTGTATACGCCGAGTTGCCTCGTGGATGCGAGGAATGCAGACTGTTCTTTTTTCTGTAATTGTGAAGCACCTTGTGTTGCCTGGCGTGAAAGGTGCTATACAAATAAAGTTATTATTATTATATTATTGTGTAACACTACAATAATTTCAGTAAAAACAGATTTGTATCAGTTATGGGGAAAAAAAGATGAAAAACAATGATGTTATTGCTTGATGTTATTGTCTATACGCCTCACAACTCACATGCATAGTTTTTTTGTAATAGATCTGATACATAAATTGCAAACACTGTATATTATAATCTTTCCGATAGTGCATAAAAACTTTCTTGGCCCGTGAAGTAAAAATAAAATAAATCATAACAAACGTTTGTACATCCAAACTAGCGCTTGGCAAACTGGTTCCTGCACTTTGGAAAGACCCGTGTTTGTTTGTCCAGTGCACTCGCCTCCGCATCCATGGCGGGTGTTTGGACATGGAAGTCATAGCATAACAAATCCGGACGGCGGGTGCAACGTCAAACATCTTGCCGCCTATCAAATATTGCACATTCCAACTAGGGGGGGGGGGGGTTATCGCTCCATCTGAAATTAAACACAAAAAAAATGTTCAAACAAAAACAAGCCCACACCACCCTCGAGTGCAGTCAGTCAGGTTAAAAGCAGTCCACACAGCTCATTGTGTCAGGGTGTTATAAGCCACTGCACTTGGAGTCATATAATTACAAATGTCGGAAGGGTACTTTCCAGAGTCTGGAAGAGGATGGATGGATAAATGAATTATATTATTCAGAAATGATAAAACAGCAGCCTACAATCAGAAAACAAAATATAATGTTTGGAAAATCAATGCTCAACAAGGAGCTGGTTAAGCGCAGGGCTTGAGAACAAAATTATTTTTAAAGTTAAAAAAAAAAAAAACAAGTGTTCCGTTCGAACACTTCAGTCAGGAACCGTTCCGCCACCAAAATATTGGTCCTGAACCGGTTCGGAACTCAAACATTTCGTTCGTTCTTAAAGTTCCTTATATTGGGCAATTTTAAGTTTCGATATAGTTTTTAGACAAGCTATATTTGGTGGACTTTCAAACTTCAGAGAAACTGTATTAACGGCATTGCATTCGCTTCCTCGTCTGTCCACAAGATGGAGCCCCAGATGCATGGGGCTTGACGACTGACAGTGAAAGTGGATGGAAATAGTCTCCTAGACATAGGATATGTTAAAATATATAGAGAACGAAAAAAAAAAGGCTTTTAACTGGTTTTGTGGATTTCATAATGTTCCGTTACTGTTCCAGAACAGTTGAAATTCCACTCGTTTTCCATTTTTGTTTTCATTCCTTTAACCGGTTTGGAGCCCTGGTTAAGCGATCAGGCTTATCGAGTCCAGCCCATCGACTTGATGAACCTTTATTGAAATGTGGGAGGGAAAAAAACATTTTTAAAAAGAGACAAAGTACAATAAAACAAAGCATTAACAACACGTAAAATAGATATAAATTATAAAATATCCTCTATGTCTGATGCACATCACTCAACAGCAACATGCTTTATGAAATCCACCACAGACAATCATTGGTATGAAACCGCGCCACTCGGTAGCAGTGGATTCATGCATTTCGGCGAGCAATATATTACTTGGCACGTGCTGCATCACAATGCTGCTCCCGTTTTAGCACCCGCTGACTACGCTCTCTCGCTCTCCACTGGAAGACAAGAATGAGGAAAGAAATGTCATGACAATGATAAAATGCCCACCGAGGTGTCATATTTATGGCGACCGCCAAGGTCGGAGTTCTGTCAAGGAATGATGGAGATCATTTACAGATAGGAGAATGGTGCTGCATAGGAAGTATTGGAATTGGGAAAATGAATAATCCGATATGGCATTGCCGGTATTTGTCTGGATAATAAACATATACAGTCAATGACAATAACTAATTACTACTAGGAGTAGTATAATGCACTCATACCTCTCCAACTAGGTTTTCTTGTCACCAGAGATGCAGACTCGAGTCAAAAGACTCGACTCGTGAGTCACTCGAGTCACACGCAAAGGCATGCTCAGATAACTCCGAGTCGACCCCTAAAGACTCGGACTCGTGAGTTCAGGACTCGTGTACATCTCTGCTTGTCACAAAGTAAATCATATCACTAAAAGCAAATAACAAAACATTTTTTTTGTTGACAGGTTTAGCAGGAAGTTGTGTTGAAGAACATTAATATCACTTGATTAGAGATGTCACAACTCTAGGAACTAATACATTGTGATTACTTCCTTGTAAATATTGGTATATGCTGTAAGCCAAATAATCATGATTTTTGTTTTGTTTTTGTTTAAATAATAGCACCACCAAAATCTGTAGTGGTAGCACGTGTACAGCTGATACATGAACTGGTAGGGGAAAAAAGCCATAGACTGACCTTCACTATCAACGCTTGATTTAAAAGGTCAAAGTTCACTGTGATTACAAAGGCAACTTGTCAGCAGTGGGGAGCAGAGAAATCGTCTAGCGCCCTGGTGACTGCGTCTCCTTGTTAAAAAATTGCCCACAGACTCCATCAGTCTGTAGCCGCTTGTCAATTCTTTGTGGTAGACTTCAGAGACAACATCAAAGACACAAGTGGTCGACAGACAAATGTCTGGTGGCCAGCTCAGCCCTCTCATCATTGTCCTCCCCATACCTACAAAAAAGGGGATTTATCAGTCAAGAGTTGACATTTAATAGAAAGTCCCTAGTGCCGGATGCTCCCAGGGAAAAATGGGTGCTGTGGTGAACACTGTGAAATACATAGAGATGTATTGGTGATATGGACTTCTTTTCCACATTAGTGTTTCACATAGTGTGATAAATACATTTATCACACTATGTGAAACTCTTCAATTACTGCAGTTTCATCATGCATTTTTCTGTAGTGAAGTAAGCAAAATAAATAGATCGATTTTAGCACTACACGGGGCGGCCGCAGTATCAGTACCTGTACCCTAGGGTAGAATGCTGTCGGCGTACTTAGTGAAATGAACAGACATTATTACCTTTGTTTTTCCTTGGAAATACGTGAAATGATGCAGCGCTGGTCGTTCGGTCATTTTTGAAATTAATTGCCAAACATTGGATTCTTTTAGATTTTTTTTCTGAATACTCCATGACATTGTTCGGCCTTGTAACTCATAGAATTGAATGGGGCGACAGGAGATATGGTTCCGTGTTCACCCCAGTTGCTCAAAGGCGACACCTAAAGACTGCACCCATAATGCAGGCAAATGTCAACTCTTACAGAATTTGCCTACAATGCCATTTAAATCTTTCACAAAAGAGTGAAACTACATCATAATCGTGGACGTCCACTTCTGTCTTAATGTCAAGAAACAATAACACCAACAACAACAGAACTGGTGTGGAAAAATGAACCGCCAAGTTTTCTCTGCTTCATTCACGGAATAACCAGGTTTTGCCAATGTTGCAACATGCATGGAAGAATACACCATTACCCATCAAACAAAGAATGACAAAGGGTGAAAATTCTTCCACAAAGGATATGTACATAATTACCAAGGTAAGTATGCTAACTGCCAACATGAAATGAATGTCTAAGGGACCAGTGTGTAAGAGAAATACTAAAGTATGATTCATTTCTGGTTTGAAGCTGGTAGTTGCCAGGGAAGTAGAATTCCACCACAATTGAAATGGAAGTGTGTTTTTCTCCAATGTATTATCTGAGCTGCCATTAGAGTATTTAACAAGATACAGCATTAAAACTAACACTGTGTCACATTGTGTAAGGATCTAAAAGCAGTGCTCTAAGTTTTCTATTTTCATAATTAATATGGCAAACGTTTTGATGTCTCACTATCTCCAATTATTCCACATTGTGTTATAGTATGAGCTAGGCCAGTTTATAAAAATCACTTGTCATCTTTATTTCCTTGTTTGTGTTGCTGCAGTGTTCAGTATTAGAGAGAATGGCCATGAGGCTGGGAATGGAATAACAGAAGCAAACAAATAAAATTGATTAATTAAAAAATCAATTACCATCGATTAAACAGTGGCCTCTCTAGTTTTAAATTTCCAGCACCAATTCACCAAATTCAACATTTTACCTGCGGTCGATTGCCCTAATGTGGGCCCTTTTTTGCAGCTTCCAAATGTGGGACATTCAGTTGCCTAAGCTGGAACATTGAACTTAAGACACATTACCATAGTTTGCTTTTACCATAGTTTCACTGACATACATTAGTTTAGGGATGAGCCAGAGCCTCTGGAGCTTAGGTGTCCCACATTAGGCAGTGGCCCACATTAGGGGAATCCACCCTATCAAAGGGTGAGAGGACAAATGCTTCCTTAATTGTTGCTAGTATTTCAGGTTGTGAGGTCAGTTCAGGACGCATTGTTGCATCATTCAAGTGCATCACCCCCAGCATTGTCCACAAAGTGCAAGTGATTGGTGATTTATGACGGTGCGTTGTATGCCCTGCCTCCTAATCGCCACACTCCCCTCCTCATCAGGGCCATCCGTCACAGCTTGTTAACCCTTTGATAAGCGTGAAGAGATGATAACACGGAATAAGCAGGCAGGGAAACCATCCCCTCTGCACATAGGGACCCCTAATGGTCACAACAGTTACTCCCTTTCCTACTGACCACATCACAATCACCCATGGGGGGGTACTTCCGGTTAAATTTGCACTCGGAACGTCACTTCCGGTGCCATTTGTTTCGGTGCCATTTGTTTCGGGCTATTTTTCAACATGTCTATTCGGTGGTAACACACACCTACCGTGTTATCTAAAACAGATGGTGGTATCTTGCGGTGTGCTATTCCACACCCAAATGTTCTCGTGCGGATCTGTGACCCACAAATGCATTATTCAATAATCAGTGCAACCCGTTCCATTCTCTCATTCATTTTGGAATTACTGGTAGAAGCAGTCAGCCTATTGGTTTAGAAGTGTGACCTCTCGGTGAGTAACTTTAAGTCAGATTTTGACTGTATTTCATCAATATTTATACAAAATTCTGAAAGAAGCAAGAGGGGTGATGTGTAACTGGTCACAGACCGACATCTAGTGGTCAGATTTTGAACTGGTGTGTGTTTTGTGTGCTCAGACCTCAGTCCAGTACCAGAGTTGACATAGGCAACAATAAGGCACCGGAAGTGACCAACAGAACGGCGGGAAAAAATGACTATCACCATTGTTTCGCAAGTAAACCCGTCTATTGCATTCTGGTTATTTTACCTTGCACATCCTGGGTTATACTCAAGATTGGGAAGGGTGATTTCTGTACTTACAAGATACTCATTAAAAATTGTTATCACTAACATGATTACATGTGATTACATTTTTGTAATCTGATTACCGTAATTTAATTACATGTAATCAGTTACTACCCAACACTCGTTATGATGCACATTCAGAAGGTAACACTATAAACACAATGGACAGGACTAAGGTTGGTGGTCCACTGTAACGGGAAACACTATGTGACATTGCAAAGAAAGTGAGTAGGCCAAATACTAAAAGGTCACTAGACTGTGCCAACTCCGACGCAGTCGGTTAGGCACCCACATCTAGCACACTCTTGTGCCTGTGGCCGAGTTCACGGCACATGCAGCACCATGAGTTTCCTTCCCCCTCACTGACATTTCTGCACTGCTTTCCCCAATGATCACCCCCCTTTTATGATAAAACTGTCAATAACATGGGGGAAAACAGTCACTTTTTCCTCGCTGTGGTCTATTGTGTGTTGTGCTGTACACAGATACCCCGACGAAGACCGGTGAAACTAAATATCTATAAGACTCAAAAGGAAAATGTACAGAGTTTCCCTAACAGCTTGTATTTTCCTGAAATAGCTCACCTAACCAGCCCCATTTTACACGCACACCCCCTGCAGGGCAGTGTCTAGACACTGTTGGGATTTGTAAAAATGAAAACAACAAAGATATTGTTATCCCATCATATGTGCAACTCCACTACAAAGCTCCCAGTACAAAGACTTCAAAGATCAGAAGCTTACGTGCAAAGGGCAGGTCGTTTGAACGTTGAATGGAAGTCCCATGTCAGTAGATGGCATGTTAAGAATATGAAAATTATAAATATCAAAGAGTCCCCAACGGAGTCGTGCCTTTGTGTGAATTGTCAGCTGTCAGAGCATTGGACTCACAGGCACTATTGTGACTAGGGGTGTAAATCACACCCATCATGGCGATTCGATTCCGTATCGATTTTCTGACCCAACGATTGAATTTTTTTTGATACTCAAGAAATAACCACGATTCGATTTGATTATTATTCTTTTTTTTTAGCCAACAGGCTAGACAATGTTTCAAATTTGAAATAAATATTATACATTTATTTATATTGTATATAAGACATACAGTCTATGGCCATGGCACACACACTGTGTTTGTTTTTGTGTGTGTTAAGGAAGAGAGGACGGCGGTAGATAGGTTTAGCGCCACCCGCAGCACGGGAGTGGAATTACGTACAGGAGTAGATTGATAAAAATAGATGAGAAAAAAAAAAAATCGATACTTTTGCGGATGTTTCGATACAATGTATCAACAGCTGTTGTAAAATCGATATATCGATACAAAATCGATATTATCAGTTACTGATCTGGAAAACTTTGTGACACGTTGCCCAAGCTATTAAATATCAGGGAAGGGGATTATATTGGCAGCCTATATCAGTAATCAGTACCAACCTAAGCATTTTGTAAATAATCAATAACATTGGTCAACAAAGATCTGTTTTTTGAGATTTTCCATCTTCATACCGACACGATAAGCCCCTTTGCGGTGCCGCCGTAATGCATTTCCACTGTAAACGCTAGCAACATTGTCATGTCACGGTAAAAAGTTATGGATATTAGCTGTAATTTTCTTTCAAAGTCAGCTGCCAGAGTTTAACCATGGTGCATAATGAGGCATTCACCGGCAGGCACATACACCATATGATAGCAGTCACACTCCTGACCCCTGCTGGTGACCTTCATTACAGCGATTAGCTGTCACAGTGGTATGCCGACCCACCGTGGTGGCGGAAACACAGCGTGGCGTTGACTAGCCTAAATGCTACAGCCAAAAATCTGCTCCAACTCAATTGATGGATCGATGTGTTCAACTCTTAATAAAAACATGGTTGGAAACACACATTATTAAGTCTTAGTTGCTAGTAGGACTCATGGGGTCCTCGTAGGGTTATGGTTTAATTTCATTTGATCTGCATTTTGGCTGTGATCATGCTACTGCAAAATTCATGGGTGCGTAGGAGTTTTTCACTGAACTTTGATTTTTTTTTTTAAAGACTTCCCACTTTGTGTAGATCATTTTGCACCTCTCACATGGCAAGGATTGAATCCTTGCCATTTTAGTCCTCATAGCACCTATTCTATATTAAGATGTTTAATACAAAATAAACAGAGTAAACAGTGTCATGATTACATAGACACATTTAAAGTCAGTCTCCGGAATCAGCACAATAAGCGGTGTCACAACCCTATGTATTGATCAAAAAATTCTGGAAGAGAAAACCTCTTCTTTGATGACGGTGCGGCGGAAAACATGGCGACGCCGGTGAACATGATGACGCCGGTGGTGATTCTCTGCATGAGGGCAAGAGGCGTGATCAGCAGCCGACCTGGGTGCCTCTGTGTTGCCCATGAACGAACAGCAGTTCAACATGGACTGATGTTGAGCAATGCAATAAACTTCTGACAGAGTGTAAAAACAAAATTTGCACCTCAATACGGGATCAGTAGGTCGCTTACTTAATCCCAATTCATATTTGGGAAACAATCCATGCAAAAAAGCACTGGAAAAGTTAACTACTTATATAAAACTGCAAATTGAACAAATGGGAAATTTTGTATTAGCTTCAAAGTGATTGGGAGAGTTCAATCAGATAGGGAGAACGCTGCAAAGCACATGTATTCCACAATGGCGCAGTGAGTCATGGGTTCGGCTCCCTCCATTTTCCCGCACATCTGCTCTCCATTCTTCAACACCCTTTTTTTTTTAAGTTGATTGGGCATTCTCTGAATGATTAACGTGAAACTGTGAAAGAATGAAAAATGTATGAAACACAAAACAACATTACGACCATTCCAGTGGTATGCCCTTTAGAAGAGGTTAGCTGCAGAGAACTGTGTGTCCGGTAGACGACCTGCTGCGTTACCCAGAAGCAGAGATGGGCAGCGACCTTTGTGAAGCTAATGCATGTTGTCAGATGTCTGGCGTTGCGATAAAGAGAAAAGCCCGTGGAAACAAGCCGAGCAACCAGCGCAGTAGCCTTGCTGCTAAACATGTGCTTAAGACTTGTACGACATCCTTCCTTTATTCAAAAGTCAAGAAAATGATCTATATATGGTTAAAGGGTGCCCAAATCCGTTAAAAATATTAGAAATCTGTGATCTAGAATATAGAAAAGTTACTATCAAATGTTCATTACTTACTGTATGTTTATATAAACAAGTGATTTGAAAATGAAACAGGACTTAGAAGTCTTGTTAATCTCTGAAAGTGCAGCTTTTTTGTCATTAAGATAACATGGCTGACGTCAATGGGAAGTGGGGACTCTGTCCTTCAATAGGGGACTGCAAAGTAATCTTAGGTCAGCCATGTTGGAACACTGCAAAAAGGTATACCCACATTATGGATAGGGACAGCATAAGGATCGTCACTACGGGTAAAATAATTTAAAAATCTCAGGCATGATAAGCGTGGCCCTAAATAATTGCAATGCCAAAAGTTAATACTGTACGTCATGCAATTTCATTAAACAATTCATTAAAAGATGTGGTTATGGGGTCTGCGTTGACCAAGTGGTCATGGACACCGCACCTAACGCGACCCCATTCATGTTAGTGGCGCTGTGTCTAACGCAGTGTCGCGAGTTCGACTACGCTCATCGACTTGTCTGCAATGTCTACCCCCGATCTCTTCAACCCGGTTTCCGACTAATCCTATCCAATAAAGATGGAAAAATGGCGCTGACACCGGAAAAAATAACTTTAAAAAAAAATCATTAGAGAATAATAACAAACGTAAGCCTGTGTGTGTATAAAAATGTATGAATGATTTTCCTTC